>CATIWO010406208.1:0-10681 GCA_949673435.1 Macaranga tanarius
TTCTCTTCTTCAATTCAAGCATGGGCATGCATAATTTTAGCATGGGCATGTGCCCTGATGCGAGGATAATCTTTTAATCTCATCTCTAATCCTATCTTATCTTCATTTGTTATCTCCATCTTCTCCCAAATGCATCCTAAATCCAAAAACTAAATAAAAATTATCTATTTAACATAAAAGCACCTAAAATAAAATAAAACAATAAAACTAACTAAACATGCATTTCTAAACTTAATATGCAATAAAATAGAGTGCTCAAAATATGTATTTTTTACACTCATCAGATGGGTACCCTCTAGAAGACTCAAAAATCCACACTACTTTCAGCTCATCACCTTAGAGCAGCATTCCAAGTAAACTGCCATTACTACTTTGAAGAACCAGATTATTTTAAGTTTCTCTCACTTGGAAGAGTCTAGTGCGTGCAACTCATTTAACAGCCTCAAGCCATCTCAATCTTTTCCACTAGGAGAAAGATACCTTCTTTGCTAAGTAGCTCAAGATGAAATAGATCAAAGAAGAAGAAGCAAAGGGAGAAGTTGCCTTCCTCCAAGTAACCAAGGACATTGAAGAACAGGAGGCTAAATTAACAGATTTGAAAGCCCAGAAAGATAAGCTTCTCTGCAAGAACAAAGAATTGACTTCTAAGTATCTAGATACAGCCAATCAAGCTCAGTCTATTAAGAGATCTCTGGAAAGTAAGAAGGAAGCAGTCAAAGAATGGCTGAGCTAGGAGGAAGAGGCTATGATCACTAGACAGAAGTGCCTAGATATTTAGGAGGACCTCATGGGCTTCCACTTACTCTCTCTAACTTGTTTACAGATTTTTATGTTGTTATGATACCTGTGATGTTATTTAGCACTTTGTACCTTTCATATTGATCATTTTGGAACATGGACATTATGATGTACATTCTTTCATAGATGACTTGATATTGTAGCTATCACATGGCTTATTTTTGCTTTATTTCATCATCTCTGCTGAGCATATTTTTATCTGTATCACTGCACACAACACACTTTACACTATAGCCATTCATTTTCATTATTAAACAGCCAATTTTCAGCAAAAATATTGCCAAAATTTTACAAAATTACTGTTCACTTGAAAACTAACAAACTTCGCACAAAATAAACAAACGAAACAATAACACACCAAAATTTAGCAAAACCAAATTTTATTTATTTATAGTGGCTATCAAGCCAACTTACACACCCAAAAAGTAAAATTTTACCACTTCATGTACTAAGTGGCAACCTTCTGGCCTGAGGCTAGTTACTCTTCTTTTTTTATTTTCCTTTCACTTCCCACACAGTGGGAAATATTTCAGCACAACCTCTATTCCTTAACATTTTAGTACAGTCTCATACAATATAATTATTCTCTGAACCTCTTGTTATGCCTTCTGCCCCTCAAGTGTTCAGAATTTCAGTAGTAGTTTTCTCAGCCTCCTGCATCATGAGGTCCTCTTTCTTTGCAATTAAACCCTCTGTAGTTTTAGGCCTAATTTTGAATTTAGCCTCAGGTTGGATCTCCTATTCATTTTGTCTCCTTTTAGGCTGAGGAATTTTTTGGTGCTCCATCCTACGCCACTGCTTGTTTGGTGGAACGGATGATGACACTATAAATCTTGGTTGCTTCTTACTGAATTTTAGTGGTAGCCTCTTGCCATCCCTCTTAGGCTCAGATTTGTAGTTATTTCTTAATATAACAGGTGCAGGAGGCTTTTTCTCTAGTGCTGAGAACCTCCTATGAGGGACTGGTCTATAGTAGTTTATGAACCTGTTGGAATTCATTTTGAAAGGTTGAACCACCTTCTCTTTTTCTCTAATTTTGTTATTTAAATCCATAATGATTGGATAAATTAATACCTCTGGAGCCTCATTTTTTGCTTTTATGTTTGCTTTCTCCTTTAGGGTTTGAGGAGAGGGCACATAATCAACCTTTCCTTGTGGAATTTGCATAAGGTACTGATGAAATGATATTTGGCCTTTAAGATCCCGCACTTGGCCATTAAAAATTGCTATATCATCAGGTAAAATATTGCCCCCCGAGCCTTGTACCTGATTTTGAGGATTTGGTGGTTGGCCTTGAGGAACTTATAAATTGCCTTGGGGAAATGTTGTCTAACCTTAGGGTAATGGTGCCTGCCTTTGATGAACATTGCCCCCCAGGCCTTTTTCTTGCTGAACACCCTCATGGTTATGAATTTCAAGCTCAGAACTTAGATTTTCCTTATTACTATCAAGAACCTGACGTTCATCATTAGGCTTAACAGGAGATGAATGTCTGGATTCTTCATGGGTTTGAACCATTACCTTTGGAGACACTTTAGGACTCCTTTGCCTCAGATGCCTCAAATGCTTCAGATAGGCTTCAATCATCTTGGTAAATGAAGTTATTATCTCCTGTAAAGTTTGGTTAAAAGCATAAAAAAAATTTTGAAAAGCACTAATCATCTGTGCTATCGAATCTTGGACCGGCTTCATTTTTTTTGACAAGATGGTTTGGACATCAGTACCCGCAGTTGCAGTAGCATCAGAATTTTAGCTTGAATAGCCAAAAACTGGTGCCTCGGTCCAAGTTTGATACTAAGGCACCCATTCTCCGTAAGTTTATTGCATTTGAGTACCTGTTTTTACAGGCGTATTGGTCGGCTTACCAACCTAAAAATTTTTTCCATTTTCAAAGTTGAACATTCCATTGGAATGTGTCCCACTAGGCGTTCCAAAAGATTGTTGGTGTAATTTTTATTAGATCGGATTTTACGAGCGTGCCAGGGAAGACTAATTTCCCAAATTGATAATTACTGACTTCTTTTAAACGAATGTGGATTTCCAAATACCTTTAGCATAATTTGTTTGAGTTCCAAAGGATTTGAAATTTATGATTAATGATAAGCATTAAAATATTTTGCTAAAGGAAATGGTTATTTAGCTGAAGGTAATGATATTTAAACTGAAGGTAATGATAAATAAGCTTGAGGAAATATAAATTGAAAATTGCATTCAAAGAGCTGTAAGTACAAAATTTGCTAGAATGAAAGCATAAAATTGCTAAAGCTGTAGAAAATGACTATTGGCTAAGCTAATGATTTGGATTGATTGGTTGATTATTAATTGTGTTGATGATTGTTTATTTTTTTTATAGTCCACGGACTTGCTACAGAAGTTTACTTCCTTTAATTTTGTAATAATTTCCCCATAAATTATGTAACTTCTATGTCCCTTTGAGTTACCTCCACAACTCAACAGTTCCTCTATTCTGGAATTTTTTTCCTTCTTCATAAAGTCTTCAATTTTAGATAAAATTCTAGATAATCAGCTCAATTCTTGATTTCCCTAGTAAATTCTAGAAGCTTTATGTGCTCTTTAACTTTAATTCCCCTAAGCTCTTCCTATAACCTGTGTTCTTTGAATTTCCTCCATCAGCTCTTCAGTGCCTACGGTTACCTTCTAGTTACTTCTAGAGACTTCCTTTACCAGCACAGTAAATCCTCCTCTTCAAGTAAATTCAAGTGGGCTGGTCTCAGTGCAATGGCCCCATCTTGGGCCTCAATTTTAATATTGGGCCCAAAAATTAATATTGGGTACAAATAATCTCTTTATGATTTTGATGTAGGTGCTTATTTGAGGACGAATCATTCTGAGGAAGGGGAAATGATGCAATCACGTCAAGCCAGTCTAGCAAGGCCACTATGATTCATTATATTTTAAGAGGCCAATGACGAGGTCAAGGGCTAAGAGGTTCAAGAATGCGTTAAGCTCATTTATTTTTAGCATAATAAATAAGGTGGTAGAGCCTCAAGATGAAGACATCAAGTTAGTTAGCTTGATTTTCTATTCAGAAGATGGAATTGGCAATCTAAGCGATACACGCCCATATCTCTTGGCACATGGTCGTGTTTGATGCATGAAAAATAACAAGTAGCATACACGGTCATGGACACGCCCGTGTATTTATCTTCATTAGACTGTGTATCATTCTGTCTTTTTGAGGGGTTAGAACATGTCCGTATAACCAGTCGTGTATTGGACCGTGTTTCATTCTATCTCTTTTTGGGTATCGAAACACGCCCGTATTCTTTGTTGCACAATCGTGTCTCATCTGAAGCTTTAAACTCAAATTTTGCTGGTTTTATTTATTTTTATTCCTATTTTAATTTAGGGTTTTAGTTTAGGAAGTCCTAAGGGCTATAGGATTTTCATACCCCTTGAGTTTTCTTATATATAGGTATTATTTTGATGTGTGAGATATTTTTAATTTAAGAATTAATTTATCAAAGGTGAGGATTTTCCTCCAACTTTGTTCGTTTGAAACATTACAAGTTTACTTGAATTGTTTCACATCTACCTTTCATTACAATTACTAGGTTAGATTAGACTTAGAATTGTGTGTTTGTTCATCTTTTGTAATAACTAAGAATTTTTCTTCCATTTAATAAGCAAGGGGTTTAGTTTCATCTTTCATCACAACCAATATTCTTGATAGATCCTTGGGCTGAAAAATCAAAGTTGGATCCGCATTTTACCACTGTTATAGGTAGGGTTTGTACCAACTCATGTTTATACAAAAAAAATTAAAAACACGTAAAATAATAATGATTTTCATATAAATATGTATACTTTGTATAATTTATTAAATTGGTACTAAATTACCACAAGCCTTTATAGTGGTACTTAAGTACTACTCACATTTATATTAAAATAAAATAAAATAATGCAAAATAATAATAATTTCCGCATAAATATTCATATTTCATATAGTTTATTAAATTAGTACCAAAATAACATAAAATGGCCTTTATAGTGGTATTTAAGTACCACCCATATTTATACAAAAAAAAAATATAAAATAATAACAATTTTCATATAAATATGCATATTTCATATAGTTTATTAAGTTAGTACTAAATTACAACAACTTGTCATTTATATTGGTACTAAAGTATCACTCATGTTTATTAAAAAAATAAAAAAGAATAACAATTTCCTTATAAATATGTATATTTTGTATAGTTTATTAAATTAGTACCAAACCACCATAATTCAATGTGCTCGTAATTATAATCAGACTTTAATATTTTATTTTTTTATTTTTTATTTTAAATAAAAATATTATTAGTTTCTATGGTTGAGCACGGATATTTCATAATTTAAATATTAATAATTTTATTATTTATATAGCTAAAGGAGTCAATATCTAGTATAGAGATTGGTTAATCAAGTCGATTACAAGGTTTTAAAAAAATTCATGAACTCAAGTCAAAATTAATCTCAATTATTATCTAACTTAAATTTTATAAAATATTAAAATTATACAATTAATAGAGCTGACCTCTATTATAAAAATAGAGGTCAATTAAATCATAAAACATGAATTATAAAATTAATATTTTCATATCTTTGTTTTAACCCATTTTATTATTAATATAAACTTTAAATAGAGTATAACTGTTTATATAAAACCAAGGTTGAAAAAGTAAATTAACTTTACTCTAACTAAATTTAATATACATATAATTAATCTAATAAAAAATATAAATTATACATTCAAAAAATTATGTAAATTACTTGAAAATGTAACATGATAGTGATAAGTAAAATTAATTTTACACAACTTATTAATATTTTTCAAGTACAATATATTATTAGTTTTAGTCAATAGAATATTTCCTTTCAAATTATATTTTTATTTGAGTAAAATTATAATTTTATTTTTAAAAATTTTTGTATATAATACATAATACATTTTGTAATTAATTAATTGATTTACCAAAAAAATACATTTTTTATTTTAAATTATATGGTATATTTTTGTAGACAATAAATATATTATTATCTATATAGTTTAAATAATATCTAATTTTAATATTATTATTTATGAAATTTCAAATATATATATATATATATATATATATATATTATTTAAAAATAATATATATTGAAATAGACTTTAACAAATGTAGAATAAAAAATTATAAAAAAAAAACAACCGGTTACAAGAAGATTTGAAACCGGCTGCTTTATGTTAAATTGCAAATCTTGCCCCATCAAGATTTGCATGATTTGAAGTGGGGGTATAGGTACCTCCCCTTAGGGGTGGCCACGGGCCGGTTTCGGCCTGGAATCGAATCGGTCAAAATTGGAATCGAATCGGTCAAAATTGGAATCGAAACTGGTCAAATTTGGAACCAGGCTGAATTGGCCTTGAACTGAGGAAGGGACTGGTTCAGGGTCGGTTTCACTCCTTCTGGAACCTTGAATCTGCAGTTTTGGTTCGGAACTGGCTGGTTCAGGTTCCGAACCGGCTGGTTCAGGTTTCAAACAGGCTGGTTCAGGTTTTGAACCGGCCGGTTTTGGTTTAGTTTATGGAAAAAAATTATGTTAAAAAGTCAAAAAATGTAAGTCACAATTTCTTATGAAATTCTACATAATTTTCTCTTACTCGTGGTGTATTTTGTTTTCTAAAATACCACAACTTTTTTACAGTGCGTAAAAAACTGAACCGATAAAACCAGAACCGTGAACCAGAACCGACCGATTTGGAACCGGTCCAAAACCGGAGTTAGGCCAGTTCCAGTTCGGTTCTACCTTAGGTGGAACCGTGAACCGGCAGTTCCGAACCAAAACTGCCCGGTTCATGAACTATGGCTACCCTTACCTAGCCTGATACCTTAGAAATTCTCTAAAATATGGATAATGATAAATATCTCTTAGGAGACATGAATAGTATTTTCTCTCACTAAATAAAAATAAAATTTTATTTGCCCCATTAGCAGGAAGGACATTTGAATTAGTGAGTGACAATTTATGATTTTCCATTTGAGAGACTACATTATTCATATCTCTCAAAAATATACGAATCATTATCTATAAGATAGTTTTCAAAATAGTTGTTCTCAAGACAACTTAGCAAAAAAAAAAAAGGCTTTATATTCGTTTATAAATAACTAATTTTGGCCCGATTCGATTTAATTTGTTCTCTTATTATAATTATTCATTCGTTCTCTTTTAATTATGAATATCAGAAATAATTATATTAAAAGAAAAATAACCTTGATGGCTAAAATTCGAGTATAGGTGGGAGACAGAACCTTTCAAATGCAAATGACTTCTTCCCAACATGAAGGTCAATTATAGGATAGAGATAAAAGTTAAATAACAAAAACGGGCCCATATAAATGGATGATCATGAGCCCTTAGGGCCTTGTCTTTTAATTATTGAATATCAGAAATAATTATACCAAAAAGAAAATAACCTTGATGGCTAAAATTCGAGTATGGGTGGAAGACAGAACCTGTCAAATGCGAATGACTTCTTCCCAACATGAAGATCAATTATAGGACAGAGATAAAAGCTAAATAACAAAAACTGCTGGGCCTATATGAATGTATGATCATGAGCCCTTGGGGCCTTAGCTCCGTTATTTTGGAATAATTTTTTGTTGCTTGAATTTGCCTGATCTATGCCTGTCTGTTTCCTCTTTGGATGATGAATTGATGAATGATGATAGACGTCCCAAATTTACTGTTAAATTTTTGTACTTTTTTTGGTGACAAATATTTATAGGAAGGCAAAATGAACATTTTACGTGGACCGCGATGTAATGTAGATGTAGATGTAGCTGGTTCTTTTTTTTTTTCATCAATTATATCATATGTATCAACATCATATATATAAAACATCATTACATGTATAATAGATGAGGTTAAATAATTGAGCCCTTTCGTTTTCAAATGTGGCTAGTCAATGATTTGGATAAAATTGTATAGAGTGATGTTGTGTTTGATTATAATTTAATTATAAAATTTTCATTTATATTTTTTTAGTTATTAATTTTTTTAAAATTTTACAATTAGTCTTTATAAATATTTTTTGGTTTATAAAAAAATCTAGCGTTACTATTTAGCTCAAAATTTGAAAATAATATATAAATAAGTCTATATTTTTCATATGCATATAAAAATACATGAAAAAATTAAAAATTATCTTGAAGAAGAATATAGAATAAAGTAAAAATACTATTTGATTAGAAAACAAAGTATGTTAATATTTATCTTCATTTTTTAATTTTTATATAATAAACTATGAAATAAATTTGTATATTATATTATATTTAGATAATTTATGATTTCTTTAAGATATTTTTTAGATTTTCCATTAATTTCTATAAAAATATATAAAATATGGACTTATTTGTATATTATTTTAAAATTTTAAACTTAAAATTGTACATGGTATTTCTCTCTCTCTCTCTCTCTATATATATATATATACACACACACACAAACTAATTAGGGATAAGTACAAAAGAAATACCCTATGGTTACACATTTTCAATTAAAGACTTGTGATTTTTTTTTGTGACATTTAGAGGTATGTGGTTTCATTTTCTAACACCTTAATACTTCCTTCCCTCAACTAATATCGTCATTATTTTATAATAAAATTTTAATATAATTTTTCATTAATAAAAATGTTTTATATGTAATTTATTATCAATATAACTATTTAAATACTTTTAAAAATATTACAAATTTATTTTAAAAATTATTTCTTTTTATTCCTAATAAAAATTAAAAATACATCTTACTTTAATTTTTTATAAATTTATTTTAGTTAGTTGAATGATATAATACTTAGTAAATAATTTTACTATTAAATGTCCATATTATTTTAACATTACATCATGTATTTTTAATAATATTACTATGTAGGGTACTAAAGTGCAAGTAGAATAAAATCACATACCCTTAAATGTTACGAAAAATACTACATTTCTTTAAGTAAAAAATGTCTAACCATATAGTACTTTTTTATATTTATCCCAACTAATTAATTAACATTCTTTAAAACATTTCTCCTGATGATAGTGTCAAATTAAACGTCTGGATATAGAAACCATCATATTAAAGGTTCTTAAATAGTAATTAAAAAAATTTTAAATATTAAAAAAAAATCAAAAGTAGCTTCAGATTTTCTTAACTTTTAATTTATTTCTACCAATAATTATTTGGATCAACTGATAAAATACTACTCTTATTTAAGCGGCATCTTAACTTTAAATTGTGATATATATAATCGTATTAAATTGGTTGTTGGGAAACCGTTATTGTTATCCAGAATGAACTACATTAGTTAAAGTTCATTAATAAACCCTCATATGTGTGTGTATATATATATATATATTCTTTCTCATATGCATTACACGTAGTTAAAATATATATTTATTTTATTTTTTATATTATAAAATGCATAAATTATTGAAATCTAAATAGAATAAATTGTTAATACTTAATAATAGGTGTAACATCTGTGTCCTAGAACAGGATTACTATTCATTAATGTCAATTAAGCATGTTATTACTGTTGTTAATTAAATTTGAGGATTTAAGATTTGTTTGCCACTGTTATGAATAAATGATTTGGAGTTCGAATATTCAGTAATTAAGTCAATAATTGATATCAAATAAGCTTGTGGCATGAAATTGAAGTTGATAAGATATTTAATCGTATTGAGATACGCACTTATGCGAACATGTTATAAGACATCAAAGTTTGATGTTGTTAGAGGAAGTTATAAGGATGAAATTGAAAGAAACAAAAGAAGAAGGATTAAGAGGAAAGAAATGATTAGATAAGATTAAGAATTGGATAAGAAAAGGAAGAAAAGAAAAGTCTTCTGCAGAAGAAATAAAAGAAGAGAAAAGAACAGGAAGAGAGAAAAGAGAAAGAAGAAGAAGGAGAAAGAGAAAGAGAAAAGCTTTCGTTCTGGAAACTCAGAAGAAAATTTTAACAAGAACAAGAGGGGATCGGCAGGAGAAAACCGTGAGTGGCTCAAGCTTTTGTTTTGTCTTCTTCTTGTTTGAATTTCTGAAGGAAATATTGAAGCAATGTTGTCTGAATTGTTTTCTTTGATCTAGAATTCTTCATGATAGTTCATAGTGTGATTAAAGCATGCTTTGAATGTTGAATATATGATGTTTAGTGATCTGAAGTTGAATTTTCAAAATTATAGCCGTTTTTGTTGAAATTTCAGTCTGTTTTCGCAATTCTGGGTTACAGAGGCGTGCGCCTGTACGATCAGGCGTGCGTCTGAGCGCTACAGACACGTGTGCCCCTACACCCACACGTGCGCCTCTTGATAAGCACGTGGCGCCTCTTGTTTCTATAGCTAAGAGGCGTGCGCCTCTGTGGTTGGGCGTTCGTCCCTGTATAGAGGCGTGGATCACTGTGGCGATGACATGTGCGCCTTTGTAGAAGAAACATACGCCTTTACACCTTGATATGTGACTTTACGACTTAAATAGATCTTTCGGAGACCTGTTTCACGACTCGTTCGACTTGGAATCTTGGAATTATCGATCAAGAACTCGTTTGTACTAATTTCATAATGTACCGGAACTTAACAATAGTTGATTAATGCTAATATCGTTGAAATGACCAGTAATGGCTTAAGTCTCAGACAAAGGGACTAAATTGTAATTGAAATGAAAGAATTTTGAGAACTTAAGGTTGTTGAGAATAATACCTTCATAATGTACTAAAAACCCTTACTCAATAATGATAAAGATATATGTATTGAGATATATATATGCTATGTAAGGGGTTGAAATATATGTATATGAGAGGAGCTGGCCACTCGTTGATAAACTGTCTTTGGGACAGCGCAGGGAT
>CATIWO010406283.1:0-20143 GCA_949673435.1 Macaranga tanarius
TTTTGATCATCCTTACAAGCAACTCCTCCTAGTCGTGGGTGAGTTTAGAAGAGATGATCATAAGTAAAGTTTATTTCTCTCTAAGAAAAGTATACCTCAAATGTTGAGGTAAGGGTTTCAATTCTACATTTGGTGGTTTTATGGTTGATGGTGGTGTAGGTTCAGTGTTTGGTAATTAGATTTTAGAAAAAGAAGTTTGGTGTTCAAGGAAATCTTCCTCTTGGTCTGTTTGTACCTGCATATACTTCTCAATATACTCCAATTCATCACATTTTGCCAAACTCCTTCGTTGGACTTTAATCACACATTCATCCACAACATCAACTCTAAAGCACAAATCACTTTCAGAAGAGTGTTTCATACCTTGATAGATGTTGAATTTACAACTTTTCTCACCTATTCTTAGAGTTAGAGTTCCATCATACACATCAATGATTGCTTTCGCGGTGTAGAGGAAAGGCATACCAAGGATTAATGGAACATCTTCATCTTCCTCAAAATCCAGGATGACAAAGTCCACTGGAAAAATGAATTTTCCAGCCCTTACTAGTACATCTTCCACCATTCCTTCTAGTTCCTTTACTGTCTTATTCACCAATTGTAGATGAATGTTTGTTAGTCTTACTTCTCCAAGTCCTAATTTTCTGTAAATAGATAAAGGCATAAGATTAATAGAAGCACCTGAATCACATAAAGATTTTTGAAATGACAAATTTCCCACAGAACATAGAATAGTAAGACTCCCTGGTTGCTTCCTTTTTAAAGGAAGTTTGTTTGAGATGATTGCACTGCATTCCTTTGTAAGTGTGACTGTCTCAAACTCTTTTAACTTTTTCTTATTGGAAATCAGCTCCTTTAAGAACTTTGCATACTTCGACATCTGAGCTAGACATTCCACCAAAGGCATGTTAATGTGGAGTGTCTTGAATCTTTCCAAAAATTTTGCAAACTACTGGTCATGCTCCTTTTTCTTCAACCTTTGTGGATATGGCACTGGAGGTTCATATGGTTTAATTGGTGGAGGCTTTGGCTTAGCTTTTTCTTTGTTCTCCTCCTTCACTTCTGGTTCTTTTGGTGTCTTAATCCTTTCATCATCATGTTGTTCCTCTCCTTCATTCTTCTTTTCTTCATACTCTATTGTTGCTTTAGGGGTTTGAATCTCTGTACCACTTCTCAAGGTAATAGCATTTACTTGCTCTTTTGGATTCTTCTCTGTATTGCTCGGTAATGCACCTTGATTCCTTGTTGCCAAGGAATTTGCTAGCTGCCCCATTTGCACTTCTAGATTGTGAATGGAAGAAGAGTGATTTCGGATCATCTGCTCCATCCTCTTTTGAGTTTCATCTTGCTGATTCATCTTTATTGACATCACATCCATGAATTTCTCCATCTTGTTCTCTATTGAACTTCCAGAGGATGAACCTTTGTCTTGTTGAAACTGAGGCTGTGGTTGTTGCACATTCCGTCCTCCAAATTCTAGTAGTGCTTGTGGTCTCCACTAGTTGTTTCCTTGATTACCCCAAGAGAGATTTGGATGATTCCTTCAACTTAGATTGTAGGTGTTTCCATAGACTTGGTTCTGAGGTCCTTTGAAGTTTCCCACATAGTTGACACCCTCTGTAGTAGACATTCCTTGCATTATTTGACATTCTATGGTAGGATGACCTCCTTGACATAGCTCACATAAGGAAGACAATGTAGATATTGCATTCATGTTCACATTGTCCATCCTTTTTGTCAGAGCATCAAGCTTTGCATTCAACATGGTTAAACTGTCCACTTCTATTGCTCCAGCCTTCTTTGTAATGGTCCTCTCATTGGACCACAAACTTTGTGTGTTGGCCATTTCTTCAAAGAGATCCAAGGCATCTTCTGGTGTCTTTGACATGATAGTACCTCCAGCTGCTACATCAATGTTGACTCTAACTGCATGATTGACTCCTTTGTAGAATGACTGCACCAAATCCCATAAAGGAATCAATTGAGGTGGACACTGCTTCTGAAGGTCTTTGAATATTTTCCAACACTCGTAGAATATTTCATAATCTCTTTGAAAGAAAGAGTTAATTTCATTTCTGATCGTCATCACTTTTGCAAGTGGCAAGTATTTGTTGAAAAAGGCTGTATAGAGCTCTTGCCAAGTGTTGATGGAGTTTGGTGGCAAACTTGTAAACCATCTCTTTTCTCTATTCATAAGAGAAAATGGAAAGAGAATTAAACGGATTGCATCAGGCTATACTCCATTCATCTTGAAGGTAGAACAGTACTCTAAGAATCTAGACATGTGACCAAATGGATCCTCATGTGGTATCCCATTGAATGGTGAGTTCTGGATCATAGCTGGCTTGATCTCAAAGTTATTTGCTGCTACCGCTGGCCTTACAATTAGTGTCTGATCACCCTGCACATTAGGACTCATAAAATCTCGCATGGTTCTTTGACCATTCTGAGGATTTTGAAGAACTTGTTGCCTCGGCGGGTCATTCTCTAAGTCCCTTATGTCCATTTTGCTTAGTGAGTGTTTTGATATGACTGTTTGTCTCTTTTTCTTACGAACTATCTTTTCTAGCTCCAAATCAAGTGGTATCAATTCAAGTCCTTATTTGCTTGCACTTCGTGTGTGCATCAACCAACACAAATTCATGCAATACCACAATTGAAAATAAAAAAATTAAAAATAATGTCTAAATCAAGCAACATAATTTTCTTACAATATCAATCTTTTCCAAATCCCCGGCAACGGTGCTAAAAACTTGATATGTACTAATCCGCAAGTGTACAGAATCGTATCAAGTAGTAAATAAAGATATCGTCCCACAGAGATTTGGGGTTGAATACTGTAATACTCACAATGCTTATTTATTTAGACAACGAAATAGAGTTTGTAATTTCAAGGAAATGAAACTAAGTAAAAACACAAATTCAATTCAAATTTTAAAGGCTAGGGTTCTTATTCTCAATTGACCATTTCAAAGGATTGATTACACAACTAGGCTCACACTAGTTCTAATTCATTTTGAAGGGATCTTGAAAACCATAGATCTTCCTCTCAAATAAACTTATGATTAAATTAGAATTAATCAACACTAAGTTTGACGGCTCTCACCAACCTAATATCTTTTAAAACCAATTTTAATACACAACCTTTAATCAATATTAATCCACTTAACTGTCTCTCAACTAATTAAGCAACTAATAGGTTATTGTCATTTCCTACAGAACCTATCTCTCGATTAAGCCTATAGTGTTGATTCAATTTTAGGTTGATCAGTCCTAAAACAACATTAAGTTCAACAACAACTAATGAATTAAATCTAGCAACCTAACATAATCACAATAACACATGGTCAATTTAGAATAGAAACCCTAGAAAAGATCTAGCTACTCATGTTAAAGAGAAAAGAAAATAAACAAGAAATGAAAATAATTCTGAACATTATAATAAATAAAAGAGAGTGATACAAGAAAAATCCCTTTTTCAATGATGTCAAGAAGCCTTGCTCTTCTAACTTCAAGCCAAGTATCGCCTCTACTATGAACTAAACAAATGAAAAATGTATTCTGAAATAGAAACTAAAATAAAAATATGAACAAAAGTAGAATCCAAAAACAAGAACAATCTAAAGAAAAATAGGAACTACTCTAAATGAACATGATATGGTCCTATTTATAGACCTAAAGACCTAGTGAGAAAGGTAATCTAACCCCTCTCAAACTTTTTCTAATAAAAAACTAAGAAATAAGTCCCTATCTATCTAAACTTCAGCTGAAAATTATCATCTTGTGGGCTGTCACATAAATCAGGCATGGGTGCGCAAGAAAATGGCATGGTTGGGCAAGAAACAACTTCTGGCTGAGCTCTGTGAGTGGCACGGCCGTGCTCGATTTTGGCATGGCCGTGCCACCTGTAAAATGGTCATAAATGAGTCTCAGGCATGGCCATGCAACAATTAAGTACGGCCATGCTCATCCCCAACGTAGATAACTCCTTATCTTGAGTCTTTAGCCTATCCACACTTCAAGGATTGATCCAATCTTCATCCAAATGCATCCTACAAAACAAAATACAAAAGAAATTATCTAAAAACAAATAAATCCTACTATTTAAGACAAAATAGCTAAACTAACTAAATTAACTAAAAACTAACTAACTAATGCAACTAATAAGCCTAAGATACAATAAAACAGAGTGCTTAAAATATGTGTTTTTCACACTCATCAGCTACACACATTATAGGAACATAAAGCATACTAGAGACACTTGTTTCAAACTACATAGATATCCAGACTGGTGGCATGAACTCAAGATAAAAAAAATGTAAAGGTGGTCGCGTTGCACTAGTCAACATTGAAAACACTTCCCTTTTAACCACCAAACCTCACCTCTCTTTTATGCCTCAAGTTGAACCCTCACTAGCTACTGCAAATTGTTCTATGGATCAAAATGAATAAGGTAACCATAAGTGGATTATTAAATCGAGAGCAACTAATCACATGACTTTCATCCCACATAATTTTATTAAAATAGTTCAATCAAGACGGACGCAGATTGCCAATGCAAATGGTGTACAATATCCAGTCATAGGTGCTGGAAAAGTGGCACTTTTGCCTTTTTTTTCTTTATCAAATACCTTTCTTGTACCCGCTCTTTCAAATAAATTATTATCAATAGGACAAGCTACTGAAGAATTGAATTATTGTGCACTGATCTATCCTAAATTCTATTTGATTAAGATATTCTCACCAACAAGATCATTGGTCGTGGTACTAAACGGGGAGGGTTGTACTACATGGATGATCTTAGTGGTGGCTAGGTAAACAATATTGGTCAAAATAGTGACAGAGAGCGTGAAATCTAGTTATGGCATTACCAATTAGGACACCCATCATTCTACTATTTAAGACACTTATTTCCAAGTTTATTCTCCAACTTAGATGACACAATATTTAAATGTAAAACTTGCATTTTGGCTAAAATTCATTGAGCCTCTCATCCAATAACTTTAAGAAGGTGTAAAAACACTATTTATGTTAATTCACTCCAATGTTTGGGGACCAGCTCCTATTTCAGTCCCTTCGAGCATGAGGTGGTTTATGATTTTTGTGGATGATTACACACGTATGACTTGGCCATATTTAATGAAAAATAAAAATAAGGTGGTTGAATTTTTTAATCATTTCATACTATGACCAAGACTCAATATTCTACCAAACTTCAGATTCTTTACTATAACAATGGTAGAAAATTTAACAATAAGGAACTGCAGGCTATTTCCAAACATGTGGGTTGCACCATGAGACAACAAACTCCTAAACACCACAACAGAATGGTGTCACAGATAGGAAGAATAGACATATTCTAGAAATAGCTCGAGCTCTTCTAAGTATAGCAAATGCACCTCGATGGTATTGATCAGATATAGTTACAACTATTGTCTACTTGATGAATCGAATGCCTTCTAGGGTGTTGAATTTTCAAACACGACTAGAAACACTCACTTATCATGTACCACTGCCTTACATCCTTATACTTTCACCAAGAATATTTAGATGTGTGGCATATGTCCATCTTCATAAAAATCAGAGAACAAAACTTGATCCATGTGTAGTATGCTGCATATTCCTAGGTTATGTTACACATAACACATAAGAAGGGCTATCGATGCTATGATCCCACCAGCAAATGCCTCTATGTCACTATGGATGTTACATTCCTCAAAACTTAATTTTTCTTTCAAACACTAGGTTCTCATTCTTCTCTTTAAGGGGAGCTGATTGATGAAAAGCAGAATATGAACAGTTGTTGGGAAAATTAGCCATGTTTCCATAAAAATATGGAAATAGCTAGAGCTGAGGTGCCTCCAGCAATGCAATATAAATGAGATGAAATAGAAAATGAATAAGAAAGAGAAAAAAGTGATGAAATAGAGAACGAATAAGGACAAGAACCAGCCTTCTCCTAATTTAGTACTAACCGACCAGTCTCCTGAGAATGATCCTAAAGTATAATTTCCAAGTCCCTCACTTAATAATACTAAAGATAATTTTGTTGGCTATAATTTACCTCATGGGTATAACTGTGGTAAGCCATTAAGTCGATATTCACCAGACCATAAAGAGGGAAGGACTAAGTATCCAATTGCTAATCATGCTAGTACCTAGAGACTATCACAACCACTCAAGTCTTTTGTGCATAAGTTATCCTCTGAGCACATTCTAAGTACCATTGAAGAGGCTTTAAAGGAGCCGAAATGAATCTAAGTAATAAATAAAGAAATGATAGCTCTAGAAAAGAATAATATATAGAGACTTATGCTACTACTAAAAAAAAAGATAAAAATGGGTGTTCTCAATTAAACATAAGGAATATGGAATGATAGATTGGTGCAAAGCAAGACTTGTCGGGAAAGGATACACCCAATCATATAGCATCGATTATTAACAGACTTTTTCACTGATGGTAAAACTGAATATAGTCAGGGTACCACTATCAATCACTACAAATTTAGATTGGCCTCTTCACCAATTCGATGTAAAAAATGCATTCCTTTATGGGAACCTTAAAGAAGATGTGTACATGGATATTACACTAAGCTTTGCTTCCTTATAAAATGGGGCAGTATGTAGGTTGTATAAGGCATTATATGGGTTAAAACAGTCACCAAGGGCATGGTTCGGACGACTTACTTTGGCCATGAAGAAGTACGATTTTAAACAAACCAACTTAGACCATACTTTATTTCTAAAGCATCTAGGAGAGTTGGTAATTGCCCTTTTGATTTATGTTGATGATATTATCATTATAAGAAATGATGAGAAGGAAATTGCAAGCCTATAAGAACATTTAGCAGCTGAATTCAAAATGAAAAATCTTAGAGGCCCAAAATATTTTTTCAAAATTGAAGTGGCTCGATCAAGTCAAGGGATATTTCTCTCACAAAGGAAATATATACCTGGTCTCTTAGTTGAGACAGGGATGCTTAACTGTAAATCTGTAGACACAATGTATCACCCACCAAGTACCACATACACGTGTACCAATCATAGTACAAAACATGAAGAATGAAATTTTATTTAATGAAAATATACTTTATATATATTAAAGTATTAGTTTATACAATGTACATATAATTTACATATGTATTTAAAATAAACATGAACTTAATACAAAAATCCCAAAATGCCAAAATGCTAATGCTCATGTGGATGGATGGAAATGTTGTCATCAAGTACACTGTTGTCTCACCTGAGCTTCAACTATACCAAGCTTCAAGCTTTGTCCAAAACAAGTACTTCAAGCTAGGCTAACTAACCTGAAAACAACAATTGCAAAGGAATGAACTTGTGACTCAATAAACAATTATCAATACAAGGTTACATATAGTTCTTCTCAAGAACTAATTAATGAAATTTAAGAAAATAACTAAAGTGTGGACTACACATGCATGTCTCTCCCCATGTAGTTAAATAGATACAATTCACAGTCAAGATACGGTCTGAAACACGGCCATATTTCGACCCGTGTATCTCACTATCCATTTTACCATATATAGACACAGTTAAAGGCTTCCCATGTTTCTGCTCGTGTTTTTCCCTGCCAAAAATTCAATATCAATACACGGTCAAGGATACGCCTGTGTCTTTGCCCGTGTATTTCTCTGTCAATATTTACACACACATACACGACCATGTCTTTATTAAAATAAGCCGTGTCTTGCAACACGGTTAAAGACACACCCGTGTCTCAACCCCGTGTTGCTCACCTGATAGCACATTTCTACAATTAACAAGCAATTCAAAACCAGTTTAATAATTCCATCACTTCAATAACCATCTAGCAAATGCTAGCATAAATACTTGGGTGTTTATAACTCAATATCTACACCCCATCAAGCATCACATTACTTAATTCATCAATCTCACAATAAAATCACATTCAATCAGTATATTAATTATATCACAAATGCAATGTATATATGTTTATGCTTGTTAGTTATCCTCACACGTTCACACACGTTATGCACAAGCATGCTCTTGCTTTTCTTTTTCATATATCAGTGGCCATTCCTGAGACTCTCTATCCCTTTCAATCTCAGATCTCACACGTATGCGCATATATATCATTATCACACGAATGGCCACATCTGAGACTCTCTACCCCTTTCAGTCCCAGATCGTGGAGCTCAAACTCCACACACACACATATTTTCCTCATATTCTCACTTTCCTCACATTCAATCATTATGCATATGGACTCATTATTCATATTTCTATTTCCTTACAACAGTACATGTTTTCAAACTCACCACATCAAGTAGCTTGCATAATGTTCACATACACATATAAATCATTCTTGCCATTATAATTGGCATTCATAAATCAAGCATAGTCAAACAATTATAGTTTTAAGAGAAATAATATATGTAAGCATTGAATTAACAATCACTTACCAAAAAGCTTCAACTCCTTCACAAAATAAAGCTCCCCCTATTGAGTAGACTTTCCACTTCCTTTTTAAACTCTTACACAATATATTTACCAAATTCCATAAGCAAGTATTACTAACCATTTCAAATACACAAAAATACACTAAATGCTCCAAATTCAACATGACCTAACAACACACACACAAGTCTAATAACCCCTAAATTATTACCAAAGCTAGGTTTATATATCTACTTCAAATTACAATTGGAATTACTCAATTAGGATAAGTGTGGGATTAATTATGGATTTTACAATCCATTCAGTCTAAAATAGAGCATTTAGTGAGCACTGAAATGTTCGACTCTACTAGACCCTTCTAACAATGAATTTAGCCAAAACTTAAAATACAAAACTTGGAAAGGACTCTTTGAAGTTTCTAGAGAATCCAACCTTGCTCAAATCAGAGCTATATAACTCAAGATATGGCCAAATTATAGAGGCTTAAAAATCAGTAAAAATAGAGCATAGCTTAACTACCAAAAACTCTATCCAAACTTAATCAAAAACTCAATTTACTTACCAAGAGATGTTCTTGCACTTAGGAGGTTGCTAATTCCAGCCTAGTCCCCAAATTCCATAGCCAATTTCTCTCTTTCTCCTCACCAAATCCTTAGTTCTTTTGGACATAAAATGGTGTAACTTTTCTCTTCACACACACACTCCCTTCTCATACAAATAAACATAAGTCACGTTGGAGCTAAAGGGATCAGACCAAAATTTGTGATATTTATTTCCAAATATCTATTTTAGTCCTTAATGAAATACTCTTCTTCCTAATTAGCCCCTAAACTCCTAATTGCTTCAATCAAGTCCTTACAATCTAGTCCTCTCTACAATTTCTACCCAAACATCAACTTAAATATACTCCACTATCTAATATATATTAAGAATAATAACTATATCATAATGACATAAGCAAAAAGGGCGGTTGTTACATTTCTTCTCCCCTTAAAAAATTTCAACCTCGAAATTAAACTACTCACTATCTTCCGGAAACAAATGAGGGTATTTCTATTTCGTTTGTTCTTCCACTTCCCATATGGCTTCTTTTGGAGAATGGTGACTCCACTTTACTTTCACTATCAGAATTTCTTTATTTTTCAATTGCTTTACCTTCCGATCAAGTATTTCAATTAGTTCTTCCACATAGGTTAACTTATCGGAGATTTTAATTTCTGGTTCTTGAATAATATGACTCGAGTCTGATCGGTATCGCCGTAGCATCAATATATAAAACACATCGTGAATGGATGACAATTTCTTTGGAAGAGCTAATCTATAAGCTAATGGTCCAATCTAGGGGTATGCAAAAGTCGGTTCGGTTCAGTTTGGTTCAAAAATGCCTAAAACTAAATTGAACCAAACCTATATCAGTTCGATTCGGTGTAAAAAATTCCTAAAACCGAATTGAACTGAACTGAACTTTTTCGGTTTGGTTAGGTTATTTTTTCTTTTTTATTTTCTTTTCACTTTTTATTTTTAAAGTTATTTTATTTATGTAATTTTACAATATTCTAATAAGATTTCTAAGATATATTAATGTTAATTTTTTATATTTTTTATATTTATTAATTTTTTTAAAAAATCAAATGAACCGATTCTCTAAAATATATTTAAATACATTTTGTTAGAATTTTTTTGTAGTAAATAATTTTATTAAGAGTTTTATATATTTAGAAACTAAAATTATTAATAAAATTTAAAATATTAGTACTAAACCAATTAAACCGACCTATAAATATTTAATAAAATTTTAAATATACAAAAAATTTGGTCCAGTTTAAACCGAATTAATATTTTATTTTTGAAAACCGAACCGAATGGTTTGGTTTGGTTTGGTTTTTTAGTTTTTGGTTATTTTTGCACACCCCTAGTCCAGTCCTCTCAAGGATTTCATATGGTCTAACATACTTTGGACTCAATTTTTCGTGCTTGCCAAACCGTAAAATTTCCTTCCATGGTGACACTTTCAAGAAAATTTTCTCTCCGACATGATACTCCATTTTCCAGTGATGTTTATCAGTATAACTCTTTTGGCGATCTTGAGCCGCTTTCAAGCATTTCTTGACCACTTGAGCTTTTTCCACAGATTCTTGTATCAAGTCCGGTCCTTTAATCTGCCTCAAGCCTTCCACATCCCAACAAATTGGACTTCTACATTTCCTTCCGTAGAGAGCTTCATAAGGTGCCATGCCAATGCTAGAATGAAAACTGTTGTTGTATGCAAATTCTAGCAATGGCAAGTGATCATCCCAGTTGCCTTTAAACTCCATTGTACAAGCTCTCATTATATCTTCCAAAGTCTGAATCGTGCTCTCCGATTGCCCATCCGTTTGAGGATGAGAAGCAGTACTAAAATGCAATTTAGTACTCAATGCTTCTTATAGGCTTCCCCAAAAATGTGATGTGAATCGTGAATCTCTGTCCGATACGATGGACAATGGCACTCCATACAACTTCATAATCTCAGATACATATAAAGAAACTAGCTTTTCTAAAGAATCCATCTGTTGTATAGGCAAAAAGTGTGCGGATTTAGTAAGTCGGTCAATAATCATCCAAACTGCGTCATGTTTCAGAAATGTTCGTGGCAATCCAATCACAAAATCCATTGTTATTCGCTCCCATTTCCATTCCGGTATCTTCAATGGTTGCAATTTCCCCGCAGGTGTTGATGCTCAGCTTTGACTTATTGACACGTCAAGTATTTTGACACATATTCAGCCACATCTTTCTTCATTGTCGGCCACCAATAAAAAGGCTTCAAATTTCGGTACATTTTTGTACTTCCGGGATGCATCGCATATGGAGCAGTATGTGCTTCCTCCATAATTTGCTTCCTAAATTCTCCAAAATTCGGAACACATACTTAATTCCCAATCACCAATATACCATCTTCTCTAATTTTAAACTATGTGTTGACTCCCATTTCTACTTTTTCTTTCATTCTCTTCAAGTATGCATCCTCCATTTGAGCTTTTCTAATTTGATCCACCAATTTTGGTCAAATTTGCAATGCCGCTAACAAGTGATCTTCCTCTATATTAAGATTAATATTCAATGCTCACAATGCCACAAGGTTCTGTATTTTATAGCAATTGATTCCATCCATAGTCTCCCCTATTTTACGACTTAAAGTATCGGCTACTACGTTTGCTTTACCCGGATGATACTCTATAGTGCAGTCATAATCTTTTAATAACTCCATCCATCTTTGTTGCCTCAAAATTCAATTCTTTCTATGTAGAAATGTACTTCAAACTCTTGTGGTCGGTAAAAATAGAAAATGTCTCCTTATACAAGTAGTGTCTTAAAATCTTTAAAGCATGGACAATGGCGGCTAACTCTAAGTTATGAGTAGGATAATTAGCCTCATGAGTTTGCAATTGTCTTGAAACATATGCAATCACCTTCCCATTTTGCATTAACACACATCCCAAACCTTATCCTGAAGTGTCGGTGTACACCACAAATCCTCCATTTCCAGTTGGTAGTGCTAGTACTAGAGTGGTAGTTTGTGCTTCTTTCAATATCTCAAAGCTTATTTAGCACTTGTCGGTCCACTAAAATTGTATATTTTTCTTCAATAAATTGGTCAAAGGTCTTACAACAATATAAAAGTCTTGCACAAATCATGGATAATACCTGGCCAAACCCCAAAAACTTTAAATTTCAGTCACATTTCTAAGTGCCTCCCACTCCATAATTGCTTTAATCTTCGATAGATCCGGCTTTACTCCTTCTCTCAATACAATATGTCCAAGAAAAGTAATATTTTCCATCCAAAACTCGTATTTACTGAATTTAGGATACAACTGTTGAACTCTCAATATCTATAAAGCTATTTGAAGATGTTGTTCATGCACTTCCTTACTCGAAGAATAAATGAGAATGTTGTCGATGAAGACAATCACAAACTGATCTAGGTACTGCTGAAATGTCTTGTTCATCAATGATATAAATGCAGCAGGTGCATTTGTCAACTCAAAAGGCATAACCAAGAACTCATAATGCCCATACCTAGTTCTGAATGCCGTCTTAGAAATAGAAGAGTCGGCTACCCGAAGTTGCCAATAGGTCTCAAATCTATCTTTGAAAATACTGCGCCATCCTTCAACTGATCAAGCAAATCATCGATCCTCGGTAATGGATACTTGTTCTTCACTGTGATTCTGTTCAATTGCCAATAGTCAATACATAACCGCATACTACCATCCTTCTTTTTAACAAACAAAATCGGGGCTCCCCAAGGTGATATGCTTGGTCGAATAAAGCCTTTTTCTAATAACTCTTCTAATTGCTTTTTTAACTTTTTAACTCTGTCGGTGCCATTCTATACGGAGCAATCAATATCAGTGCCACTCTCGGAACTGTTTCAATCTCAAAATCAACTTTTCGGTATGGAGGTAATCCCGGTAATGCATCTAAAAATACATCGGGAAAATCTCTTATTACCGGTACCTCTCCTACTTCTGGACTAACCTTAGTTATATCTATAACACTAGCCAGGTAAGCTTCACATCCTTCTCTAATCAAATGAAATGCTGCTACTGCAGAAATCAGATAAGTAGGCATAACTTTTCTCTCCCCCACTAAGACCATCTTTTTCTATTCTTGTAGATCTATAACCACCTCCTTAGTATAATAATCCACAATGGCATGGTTTTTAGCTAACTAATCCATACCGAAAATAGCATCAAATTCATATAGTTTGATAATCACCAAGTCTGCATACAAAGTCTTACCATCCACTACTATGGGACAAGCTCTCATAACTGAATTAACTACCACAACACCCCCCAGCAGACATAAAAACATATAAACTATGTTTTAGGGGTTCAATAATACCATGCACTCTTAAAGCAAACTCATATAACACAAATAAGTAAGTAAATCCTGGGTCTATCAAAACAAAGGCATCATGGTCAAAGATAGAAAATATACCAGTGACCACGTCTGGAGCTGCAGGAGCTTCTTTCCTAGTGATAGCACAAACCCTTGCTTGGCCTTGAGATGGACCAGTGGATTCTGCTTGACTTAAAGTGCTAACTCCACCTCCTCTACCACCTTGGCCTCTTCCTCGATTAGCAGTAGATATGTTCTCTCTAGCACTACTTTGGACTCTCATTTGAGATCCTTCTCCACTTCTTCTTTCTGAACAATTTCTGATAAAGTAGCCCGGTTGGCCATAATGATAGCACACACCCGGTCTTGTATTCCAACATTCACCCCGAGTGATATTTTCCACATATGTTGCACATGGGAGTTGATGAACTACTCATCGATCTACTTTGCCCCCTTCGACTATCGAATCTCCCAAAGCCTCTACCAAATGATCCTTCCCTTGATTGACTTGATCAACCCATGCCCCTCCCTCTAAAATTGCCCCATTGAAAACTAGAGCCTCTGAAAGATGAACTCCCACTAGCTTGAATTGGAGTAGAGAAGGAACCAATGGTCTTCTTCTTTTTGGCCTTTACTTCATTCTTCTCAATGATCATCTTTTTGGCTCTCAAAGCCGTCTCCAGCACTTCCCTGTAAGTCGAAGGTTTTATAGCCATCTTCTCTCGAATCTCTAAACTTAAGCCTCTTTCAAACTTGTTTCATTTCAACTCTTCAGTGGCAATCTCTTATGGACCATACCTTGACAATCTCATAAACTGTACCTCATAATCAGCAATGGAGAGCTCATTCTATTTCAGTTCTAAGAACTCAACCTTCTTTCTATCCCGGTACACCGTTGGTGTATATTTCTCAGTAAAATTTCTCAAAAATTCCTCCCAAGTTATGGTTATGGGCATATTTTTACTTCCTAGTGTTATTTCCCACTAATCAAGAGGATCTTGCTCGAATAGGGAAGTAGCATAGCTCACCTTCTTTTTAGAGGTGCCCTCAAATCTATCAAGGATCCTTTCAGTGCTCCTCAACCTTTCTTCAGCTATAGCAAGGTCAGTGGTACCTGCAAAGGCTTTAGCACCATGTTTTCTAATCTTTTCATAGGCCTCATCTACCACATTCTCTACTGGTGCTGGTGGTTGACCTATATCCCTCATCATCTGTATAAACTCTTGCATAAAATGATATGCAGCAGGTGGAGGAACTTGGGGTTAAGCTTATTCAGGTCTAAGAACAGACTCAGACGACTCTTCGGGGTCAACTCGAGGTGCTTGTTGTTCATCCATCCTGAAATATGCAACGCACATTATTGACATGCTTTCTAAAAACTCATCTAAAACTCATATATGAGATGTTATGAATGCTTTATATATCATGTCCCAAGGGAATCTAATTCCTGCTCTGATACCACTTAATATAGCACCCACCAGGTATCACATACTCGTGTACCAATCATAGCACAAAATATGAAGAATGAAATTTTATTTAATGAAAAGATACTTTATATATATTAAAGTATTAGTTTATACAATGTACATATAATTTACATATGTATTTGAAATAAATATGAACTTAATACCAAAATCCCAAAATGCCAAAATGCTAATGCTCATATGGATGGATGGAAATGTTGTCATCAAGCATGATGTTGTCTCACTTGAGCTTCAACTATACCAAGCTTTAAGCTTTGTCCAAAATAAGTACTTTAAGCTAGGCTAACTAATCTAAAAACCACAATTGCAAAGAAATGATCTTACGACTCAATAAGCAATTATTAATACAAGATTACATATAGTTCTTCTCAAGAAGTAATTAATGAAATTCAATAAAATAACTAAAGTGTGGACTACACAGGCATGTCTCTCCCTATGTAGCTGAATAGATACAATTCATAGTCGAGACATGGTCTGAAACATGGCCGTATTTCGACCCGTGTATCTCATTATCCATTTTACCATATGTAGACACGATCAAGGGATTCCCGTGTTTCTGCCCGTGTTTTTCCCTACCGAAAATTCAATGTCAATACACGGTCAAGGACACGCCCATGTATTTGTCCGTGTATTTCTCTACCAATATTTACACACACATACACGACCATGTCTTTATCAAACCAAGTTATGTCTTATAACACGGTTAGAGACACACCCGTGTCTCAACCCGTATTGTTCACCTGATAGCACATTTCTATAATTAACAAGCAATTCAAAACCAATTTAATAATTCCATCACTTCAATAACCATCTAGCAAATGCTAGTATAAATACTTGGGTGTTTATAACTCAATATCTATACCCCATCAATCATCACATTACTTAATTCATCAATCTCATAATAAAATCACATTCAATCAACATATTAATTATATCACAAATGCAATGTATATATGTTTATGCTTGTTAGTTATCCTCACACGTTCACACATGTTATGCGCAAGCTCACTCGTACTTTTCTTTTCTTTTTCATATATTTGTGGCCATTCCTGAGACTCTCTACCCCTTTTAATCTCAGATCTCATACGTATGCGCATATATGTCATTATCACATAAATGGCCACATCTGAGTCTCTCTACCCCTTTCAGTCCCAGATCATGGAGCTCAAACTCCACACACACATATTTTCCTCACATTCTCATTTTCCTCTCATTCAATCATTATGCATATAGACTCATTATTCACATTTCCATTTCCTCACAATAGTGTATGTTTTCAAACTTACCACATCAAGTAGCTTGCATAATGTTCACATACACATATAACTGATTCTTGTCATTATAATTGGCATTCATAAATCAAGCATAATTAAGCAATTATAGTTTCAAGAGAATTAATATATGTAAGCATTAAATTAATAATCACTTACCCAAAAGCTTCAACTCCTTTACAAAACAAAGCTCCCCCTATTGAGTACGGTTTCCACTTCCTTTTTCAACTCCTACACAACATATTTACCAAATTTCATAAGCAAGTATTACTAACCATTTCAAATACACTAAAATACACTAAATGCTCCAAATTCAACATGACCTAACAACACACACACATAAGTCCAATAACCCCCAAATTATTACCAAAGCTAGGGTTATACATCTACTTCAAATTCCAATTAGAATTACTCAATTAAGACAAGTATGGGATTAATTATGGATTTTACAATCCATTCAGCCTAAAACAGAGCATCTAGTGAGCACTGAAATATTTGACTATACTAGACCCTTCTAACAATAAATTCAGCCAAAACTCAAAATACAAAACTTGTAAAGGACTCTTTCAAGTTTCCAAAAAGTCTAACTTTGCTTAAATTAGAGCTATATAGCTCAAGATATAGCCAATTTACAGAGGCTTAAAAATTAGCAAAAATAGAGCACGAGATTAACTACCAAAAACTCTATCCAAACTCAATCAAAAACTCAATTTACTTACTAAGAGATGTTCTTACACTTAGGAGGTTGCTAATTTTAGCCTAGTCTTCAAATTCCACAGCCAATTTCTCTCTCTCTCCTTACCAAATCCCGAGTTCTTTTAGATATAAAATGGTGCAACTTTCCTCTTCTCAGACACACTCCCTTCTCATGCAAATAAACATAAGTCACGTTGGAGCTGAAGGGATCAGACCAAAATCTGTGAAATTTATTACCAAATTTCCACTTTAGTCCTTAATGAAATACTCTTCTTTCCAATTAGCCCCTAAACTCCTAATTACTTCAATAAAGTCCTTACAATCTAGTCCTCTCTACAATTTCTACCCAAACATCAACTCAAATATACTCCACTATCTAATATATATTAACTATGTCATAATGACATAAGCAAAAAGGGAAGTTATTACATACACCATTAATCCAAAATCATAAACTAGGAGAACATCCAGACTAGATACCCACTAATAAAGAAAGATACCAATGCCTTGTAGGGAAGCTGGTTTACTTATCATATACAAGGCCAGATATTGCATATATCGTAAGCCTGGTAAGTCAGTTTATGCATAATCCAAGTGAAGAACATATGAAAGCTGTGATTCGAATCCTACAATATTTAAAAACGTCCCTAGGAAAAAGGCTCATGTTTTGAAAGAATAATCTCTTAAATATTGATGGCTACACCTATATGGATTGGGCTGGAAACATTATAGATAGAAAATCTACATCGGGGTACTTCACTTTTGTTAAAGGCAACTTAGTCACTTGGAGGAGTAAGAAATAGAAGGTGGTTTCTTTATCTAGTGCAGAGGCTGAATTTTGAGGCATGGCCAAAGGACTTTGTGAGCTTCTCTAGTTAAAGGAATTTGTTAAAAGAAATCGGGTACTTCTCTGGATTAACTATGAAATTATTTTGTGACAATAAAGTAGTTATAAATATTGTACAAAATCCAGTCCAACATGATAGAACCAAATATATTGAAGTAGACCGACATTTTATCAAAGAAAAACTTGAGGCTAAGGTAGTTCAATTCCTATTCATAAAACAGAGAATCAACTGACAAATATACTCACTAAAGTTATTTCAAGTAAGGTGTTCTAAAGCACTTTAGTCAGGTTAGGCATCGAAGACATCCATGTACCAATTTAGGGGGAGTGGTGTTGGCATGAGCTATCATATAGGATTTGATTGATAAAATTATAGGAATTACACTACTAGAAAACAGGCTTTTAGCGACGGATTTTTTCGTCGCTAAAAGCCTGAAATCCATCGGTAATTTAATTACCGACAGAAATAAATCCGTTGATAAAATCGTCATCGTTAATTATTACCGACGGATTTTCAAAATCCATCGGTAAATTAGCGACGGAAATACCGATGAATTTGAATCCGTCGGTAAATACCGACGGATTTGAATCTGTCGGTAAATACCGACGGCTTTGAATCCGTCAGTATTTACTGACGGATACCGACGGTAATTCCGTCGGTAATTTTGGTTTTTTTTTTTAAATTATAGTTGTATAATTATTTATTATAATTTTTATATAGTTGTGGTTATTGTAAATTATATAGAACATTTATTATAACATAATTAGAAATTATAATCGTATTAAAAAAATTTAAATAAATAATATATTTGAAACATAAAAAGAATATTTTCGTAAATTAATAATATAAAAAAAACATACAATGTATCAACAATTTCAAAAATTTGATACATAAACAGTGTGAAAACCTACTGGTCCCCTGAATCTGTGTGATATGGATCAAGATCACCCTCAGCATCTGAAGGAGTTGTGTGTGAAAGTGGAGAAGGAGATGAGTGTAGAGGTACAGGAGGTGCAGAAGGTCGCATACCAGAAATGTGTGCCCACCTCGTCAAAGTCTCAAGCTCGCGGCGGAATATGCTAACCTGGTCATCATACTCACGACGAAGCTCAGCGCGAAGCTCAGAGCGAAACTCAGCATGAACAACCTCTAATCTACTCTACACAGACCTCTCAACTGCTTCATTAAAAGTAGCATGAGAAGGAAACAAGTCCTGTATGGAGGATGTCGCACCAGTAGTGCGGGAATTGCTCGCATAGTATGTCGACACTGAAGATTCAACACCGTAGACTCGTTATTTTTGTACTCCTTCAGCTGCTTGAAGGAAAATATAGTTTTCATCAACTTCAGGTGTCTCTCCTCCCTCCTCTGCTGGTTGTGAAGCGGCAGCCATCATTTCTTCGAAACGCGCCTAAGTCAAATGACAAAAATTAAATACATTATCATATCATGTAATATATGCAAAAACAACTTTCATGTGTACATTATTTATTTATGGCCACTGAACATAATACAATAACCAGTGAAAATATTTTCATACTTACATTAACTATCTCTGATATCTTATCAATAAATTTATTTATATCTGACTTGCTGGTATGGGTGGCCTTGAACAATTTATATGCACTTGGGCGCACTCTATCCTGCTGAGTCTGCAAGAATTTACGGTTTTAACAAATGAATAATATATAGTATATAATTATAAATAAAAATATTAATTAATTAAATAATTAGGAATAATATTCGATTTGGTGATTAAACTTTTTATAAAGGTTCAAATTGGCCCTTTTTGACCTTTTTCGATAATTTACCCCCTTTAACTTTTCGATTAAGGTCAAATTGGCCCTAAAAATTTCATTTACACCCATATTATCTGAGATATATACAAATATCATAATAAAAATTACAAATACTTCCCTGATACTTTAGCTAGTTAACAAATTAGTCCATATTTTCATAAAAATATTTAGTAAGAAATTAAAAATTTATTTCTTAAAATTATATTTAAACTCTTAATTTATTTATGGTATATTATCTTTATTAGACAAATTTTTTTAGTCACCAATAAATTCTAATATTTTTTTAATATATTTAAATTTATTTCATTTATTATATTATTAATTAGTGTATTATATGGTTACTTTGATTTTTACAAAGTAAAATGTATGTTGTAAATAACTACATTTGGATGATTAAATATACTCTCATCAAATAGTGATTAAAATAAAAGTAACTATAAATCAAACTAATAATAGAATTTCCCTTATTAATTTGTATATTAAGACAAATTTTTCAAATAATTTAATATATGTGTCCAAATTTTTGAAGATAATTTAATCTTTGTATGGCATTTGATAGTTCAATAAAATGTCATACAAATTAAAAAATCTTTAAAAAATTTGACACATAATGTTAAAATATTTTAAAATTTAATGTATTAATATACAAATTAATAATTTCATATGCTATTTATTGCATATAATTTTTGACATTTAAAATTGCGTACGTACCA
>CATIWO010406373.1:0-10471 GCA_949673435.1 Macaranga tanarius
GAGCATGACAATTATATATATGAGATCAAAGCTGAACATTAAAATAGCACACTCATAATAATGATATGGATGGTACATTATTTTCTAAGAGAAGGCAATAGAGTAAGTTTACACAATTCATACGCAATTCGCATTATTGTATCGATCCTCACTTATTTAAGAACCTAATACATATATATAGTTGTGAAACTTATATATATATGGACTACATATAAATATTCACATGCCAAGCTGCATTCTATCTCTGTTTTTCTTTTCTTTCTTTACTTCCATTTTCTCATTCACCAAGTCAGGCTCACTGTCCTCCTTATGCTCTTTAATTTATCTTTCTTCTTTTTTGGCATTATTAATGGCTTCTTCCTTTTCAAAACCTGAAAGTTGTGTGTATATATATATAGATGCATGACAATATAGAAGAAAAATCCAATCACAACCAACTTGGAGAAAATATGATTAAAAATTAATCAAACTGTTATCAGTAGTAATCATAGAGTTACCTCTTCCTTTCGATTCTGCTCGATTTCCTCCTGTTTCACATTAAATTTTAAAAAAATTAAGATCTTGTTAGTTCTAGAGAGGATATGAACAAAAGATTGATAATCTTTTTTGTGACTTTTTTTTAATACGCGAAGGATTTCATTAATAATAATCTCATTAAAAATAATCCAGGAAAAAACTTCGCACAGGATTTCAATAATAATCTATTTTGTAACTCAAATGGGAAGAAATGCAAGACTTACCACAAGTAGTTTTAGCCTAGCATTCTCTTCCTTGAGTTGATTTAGCTCTAGTTCCAACTCCACCGTATATGCCTGTGTCACGAGCAATTTAATCCTAATTAATTCGAGAAAATACTAGCTCTACAACATTGTATATATATTAACAAACTACCAGTCATATGCTACCATGCATTTGAGATAATTTATCTAGAGATTGATGATTAAGAATAAGTGTAATTAAGACCTGCTTCCTAGCTCGAGATCGTGCTGCTGACTCCCTATTCTTTATCATCCTGCGCTGCCTCCGCTCCACTACAACCTCCGGTGGACCATCAATTATCCTCTTCTTATAATTTGGTTGCATGCTCAATTCTATATGACCCTGCTCAGCTTTAGCATTGTTCGGCGATTCACCTATAAATCCTTTGGTTTGAGGGTACATTTGGTATGGCGTGAAGCCGTTGCCAGTTGTGAAGTTGTTTCCTATAGTTTGATGGGCAGTAGAGAATCCAATTCCCATCACTTGTCCCATTCCAAAACTTGCATCCAAACAGGTATTAATATTTTGAATAGGAGTAACCATTTTCTGCAATGATGAACTCGCAGGCGCAGCTTCTTGAACTACACCAGCTTTCACTAAGAAATCTTCAAGTGTCATCTCTCCAAGTGTTTGTTGGCGCTGCGGAGGTTCATGAGTGTCAATGTTGCTGGGTTTTTGGTGCTCTGGTTGCTCTTTTTGTATCTCGAACCAGACCTCATCCACGGTCTTCTTGAACAATGGGGCAGGGATAGAGAAAGATCCTTGTCGCACTAATGGCGGCGGGTTGACTACTCCGTTGTCTTTGGCATGTTGGTGGTGGTTGTGATTTGCTTGTGAAGTAACTTGATTTTCTTCGGTGCTCCACAAATTAGCAAGAAATTCATCCATGTTCATTGAGCCAAGGCTCTTGCCACTTTTGTGTTGAATTTCGTTGAGGGTTAATGACAAAAGAGAATTTTGTCCACTGAATGGTGAAAATGGATTAGCATCAACCTTCATGGCCAGATCTTCTTGTAATGGTTGTGATAATGGTGGTGTATTTGGTTTGGTATTAATACTGGCAAAAGCAATAGTGTCTGATTCAGAAAGTACCATGATCTTGTGTAATTAAAATATTTAGAGCAAGGAGTCACAAAAATTAAACACTATCTCCTTCCACCTGAAATACAAAATTATCATTGTTAATCTTTTTTATTATTTAATAGGCCCTGATTTAAGAATTTGAACTCATAACTTCAAAGCTAGAAATAAGACAAAGCTAGCTCTAAGATCAAATTTAAGACTTCACATATACAATCTTTCATATAGAGAATTTTTATTTTTCAAAATAATGCAAGTCGATTGATGATTTATAGATATCTTTTTGATGATCTAACTATTAGGTGTAATTGTATCTTAAAAAGTAATCTAAAATCAAGCTCTAATTTTATCAACTTTATGATGATATCTGCTAACATAATCTTTCTCTCTAATTGTCAAATTCATATGAATATTAATAGTGAATAAATAAAATTATATAAAATTTTTTGACAAATTTCATAATTTCTCAAAACCAATAGCCTGCTAAAAATTAATAAAATAAACTACTGAGTGTTCTTGGGGCCTACAATTTACAATATAGTCAAAGGGTTCACTCCTGATGAGGCACACTTTTTTAAATCTTTATTAAATAAAAGATTAAAAAAAAACACTCTCAACATAAAACTTTATTAAAAAATAAAATAAAAACACTTGAAAGTTCACACATGGGACTGCACTTGAGAGCTACCTCAATGAAGAAACCAAAAAAAATGGCTGTTTAGTTCAAGAAACTTGCATGCATCAGTGTACAAGCAAAAGAAATAAGGAATAAAACAGAAGAAATTGAACCAAAACCAGACTTCACCTTCAAATCAAGGGATCTTATATATGAGCAAAACATTAATGTTATATATATATATAATCAATGATAATGAAACTGAAAAGAAAGGACCCCATTAAAGAAAAAAATGGAAAAAGAAAAAGAATTGACAGATGACAGCATTTAGAAAATGGGCACCTGAAACTGACGATGATCAACTTCAGAGGAGGGAATTAAGCATGAAAAAAGAGAAGCAAGAACAAGAAATCAAGAGTAGAGCACTAGATGCAGTGTTTTGTTTCTTGAAAAGTTGAGCAAGCTAGCGATAGAAACAAAGCAAAAGGGCAAAACAAATATATATGTATATATATATATAAACAAAAGGGTATACACAAAACAACAAAGAAAATAGTGTGTGTTTATGGATTCAGTGGGTGGTGGTAGATAGTGTGTGTGTTTTTGTTTTCTTTTTGTGATATTTTTGGGTATTAAGTAATTATTACATAAATTATAATTGTTTTAAAATTTAAATTAAGTAAATTTTATAAAAGGTAAAATTATTTAATATATTTAAATTTTTATGGTTTGAATTAATGTTAAATTATTAATATTTAAAATTTACTAAATCTTAATTAATTTAATTTGAATAAAAAATTATAAAAAATATAATTTAATGTAGTTATATATATTAGGGTTTAAAATTGAAATATTGATTAAGTGAGAGGATTTCTCTGCTGGCATCCGATTGTTGGTTTTGTTATTAATATTTTGGTAGAGAAGACTGAAGAGAAGGTACAAAAGAGGGACGAGTGAATTTTTTTTACAAGTTATACGAGATTCGGTACCAACGTAACAGAAAGAAAAATAATTAATTATTAATTATTAAAAATTTATATATTTTAAAAATTATTTTTACGAGTTACCACTATAAAATAAAATTTCAAATCATGCTAATTTGTGAAGAGAAATTGCAACTGCGATGTGAATTGTAACTGCTATGGCCACAGACTCTTAATACATGGCAATATAAGTGGACCCAATACTGCGTGCAGTTTCGTTGACACGTTTATGCCACTTGCCACTTTTCTTCTGCCTTAAACAATAAAAAGATCCCTTACCTCTGAGTGCTTTCCCATCTCAAGTATTGTCATTTGCATGCATGGCTTTTTATTGGTTCTCATTTTTAAAACAATTTTTTTTAGCTTGTTTTAAACATTTTCTATGAGTTGGGTGTTTTTAGAAAAAAATTAATGTAAAAAAATAATTGCTAAGGCCAAAACAATTAGCATGTTGCGTTGTATATGATTGAAGTAAGCACAGCTATCTACTTCTAGGTCAAAGAAATTGATGGTGACGCTGTTGACATTGGTCCCTATCCAGCTAATAAACTTGATATCCATATACCACATTATAGAGTTCAATTCTTTATAAGCAAATTACATTTAAATTCAACTATCATTGTCGTATTAGCCTTACTTATTAGCTAAGACCAACATGCAGTAATGAATTTCACGGATTAGAATACAAAACATATACAATATAATTAAGTTTAATTTAAAATATCAAATTTGGTGTATATATATATATATATATATTAACAATTATTCGATCAGCTGACAGAAACTGTTTTCATTTAAACTGAGATTTCAAATTCAAATTTTTGTTGAAAGACCTTTTTAAATGCGTAAAAAAATTAAATCATTTCAAAATGTAACATGACAAATTGTATAGATATTTCAATTGTGAAGTGTTAATTGTTTTATATATTGCATAAAATTAAAAATATATAAGGATTCAATGTATAAAAATAAAATAGCTAGCCTAATCAACTATAATAACTTTTCAGAAAAATATCAAAGCATATGATGTGTCTATTTTTGGTTGTATTTATTGGCTTTTATTATAAGACTTCCTATAAGAAACAAAATTGTTTTTATTTAGATTTTTACTAACCCATTTTATTCTCAAAGAATTACTATTTTCTTTTTACAAATTAGCATATGATAGTTCTCTTTTTTATAATAAGAATGTAACAATTAACTTCAATTAAAATTAAAATTCTATTTTAATTATATTTCAACATATTTATAAATTTAGAAAGAAAATTTTATAATATATAATGGTGGGAATTAAATTTATAGCTTTTTGATGCTACAAAAAATATTTTCATTATGTAATTATTTAATTTTTGACAAAAGTAAAAATTAAGGGTGAATTATTATTTACCTATGTGGTTTGCCATATTACATTACTTGATCCATGACATTTAAAATTTATATTATCTCCCCCTTTTATTTTGCATAATTATACTATTTACCTTTTTCGTCAAATTTTTTGTGATAATTACCGTTAACTGGCATGACATTAACAAGTAAATACTATTTGCCCCTCTATTTGAATATATTATATTATTTGTCTCAAAAATTTAAAAAATATATTTTACTATTAAACTAATTGTTTAATAGAATTTATGTTAAAATTATCATTAATTGACTATAAAAATGATAATTTTATTAAAAATATTTTTGACAAAAAATAAAATAGCTTATTTTAACTTTAATTTAATCAATATTTTAATCAAATAACAATTTATTATTTCTAATTTTAAATATATTTACTTAAATGTTAACCAAAATATTTATATTTCATAAAAAATTTAAAAAGTAAATTTCTTTTTAACTTCTTTTAAACTTTAAAATTTGATTTTTGTTTGAATTATTAGTTTAAATTATTAATATATAAATTGTATTATAAATGAAATTAATAATTTTAAATAATTTAATCAATATACTCAATGATTGAAATAAAAAATTCAAATAAATAATTAGATTTCAAATGTAACACTCTCCAGGCATTACATACAAGTGTCCATACATAATAACATACACGTGGCATCTGATTTTTTTTTTTTTGGGTATACATAAATAAAAACTCTTATTTAATATATTAAAAATACTTCATATAAGTATTACAGAATGTTAAAATATACATATTTAAACTTGAATCCAAAATGCCCAAATGCTATGATGATGAGGATGGAGATGTCGACACCAAGTCTACCTTTTTACCCACCTGAGCTCACAAAGAATGCTCTCCAAGCTTCTATCAACAAGCCTTAAACGAGGCTATCTATCAAAGCCTGAAAAACCACAATTGCAAAGGAATGAGCTTGCGACTCAATAAGCAATTATTAAGATAAATCTACATATAGTTCTTCTCAATAACTAATTAAGGAGAAATGATCAAAATCAACATTTAATGGGCAACACGGTCGGGAACACGCCCGTGTTCAAGTCTATCTAACAATGCAAAAGTACACAGCCATGTACACACCCGTATATTTGGCCCGTGTTCAGTTCTGCCCAAATTCAACTTCACATACACAGTCAAGAGATATGCCCGTACTGTCTCGACCCCGTATTCACTACTGCCTAAAATTGTATAATTACACACGGCCATATCCAACATTAACTAAGCCGTATTTGAACGACACAGTCTGAGACACGCCCGTATCTCAGCCCGTGTTCAACACTGCCAAGAATTTCACAAGCATACACAACCAAGAATTTCACAAGCATACACGACCATGTCTTAACCCCAAAACAAGCCGTGTCTTTCAACACGGTTTGAGACACGCCCGTGTCTCAACCCGTGTTACTCACCTGAAAGTTCATTTAATGATCTTTCAAACAATCCACAATATTTTCACAACTTATAATATCAATGGCAATCTGACAATTGTTAACAATAATATATATAGGTGTATATACTCAATATCTACACCCTACCATGATCATCACATTTCATTAGCCATATTTTACTTCACATCATATCAATTACAATTCAACATTTTACAATAATATATGTTTATTTCATATCGTCGTCATTCAATCAATTCACATCATCTTTCTCACTTTCAATTCATATTTAACATGTATGTAAACATGGTGCTCAACATGTATGTAATTATGGTGTAACAATGCATATTTATGCAAGTTAGTATCCGGCCGGAGTTTTAAATACTCATCACACACGTTTCAATATTTGTTCCTTTTTTATAACTGTGGCCATTCCTAAGATTCTCTGCTCAGCTCAGTCTCAGATCTTACACATGCATACATATATTTAATTACATGAATAGCCACACCTGAGACTATCTGCCCAGCTCAGTCTCAGGCCGTGGAGCTTAATCTCCACACACACATATTTTCTTACATTCCTCACATTTCCTCACATCATGCCATATGCATATTTTTCAATCATTCTCATGCTATATGCATATTTTTCAATCATTCTCATAACATATCAAAATGCATATGTACCATTATTTCATCACAATTCCATACCACCTCATGTGGCTTTCATTATTCAAAATTTTATACCACTTCAAGTGGCTTGCACTCATAAGTGACAATATCCAAAATTCCTTACCACACATGTTCATATTTATAACATCAACACTTATAATTATAAATGGAGAATATATCGTTCATATACCAAAAGTAAACTAAAAGTATACTATAATCGTATGCCATACATATCTCATTCATATACCAAAAATATACCAAACGTATACCATATATATATATATATATCATATTTGCCACCATGAATGGCATATACCAATCAAATATAATCAAATAACTATAGTTACTTGAATTTCACTATATGTAAGCATTATGTTAATAATTACTTACCTCAAGCCTTCAACTCCTTCTTAAATAAAAGCTCCCTCCTAGTGAGTAGTGTCTCCAATATCCTTATCAATGCCTACACATAATCATCCATCAATTCATGTAGCAACCATGACACTCGCACTCAACTCAATAAAAATATAACTAAGTGCAACCCCATACTTTATGTTTAAAGTGTCCAAATAATTCACACACAAGTCTAAAAATCATAAAAATATTACTGAAGCTAGGCCTATGAGTCTACTTCAAATCGCAATTGAAATTACTCAATTTGGATATGTGTGAAATTAATTATAGATTTTTGATATAACTCGGGTAAAATAGACAAAACAGAGTTGACAGCATGAGCATAAAAATGTAAAACTGTGCCAGTCAATCATAATAGCAAAATCAACTCTGGGTCAAAATAAAAAAAATTATAGGAGACTCTTTAAAGTTTTTATAGCATCTGACCTTACTCAATTTGGAGTTCTACAACTCTAGATATCACCATCTAACCAATGCATAAGAAAATTCACAAACCAACCTATATATTACTACTGTCATGTTTAATATATAAGGTTCATGATGCTCATATTAATTATTGACACATCCTAAAATCACCAAATTCATATAAACTCTACCTGAATAGATCTAATTTCAATATCAACTGAATTTACCTAATTATCACATGTAGAGAATTAATTATAATAATTTAAGCAATAACAGGTTACACAGTATGATAGAGTGAGCAATAAAATGTCTAGTCTCATTCGAACAACTTAACAGCATATTGGGCTCAGGTTCAAAACTTAAGAGTTATAGAGAACTCTCTGAAGTTTCCAAAACATTAAACTATGTTCAAATCAGAGCTCTAAACCTCTAGATATGGTCGAAATACTAAGACTGAAAAATAGAGGCTGCATACCCAAATTTCCCAACATCAAAATTTAATTCAATTAACTAAAAATAATTACAAGACTTACCAAATATGATGTTCAAAAGGTTAAATGATCTTATTAAGCTCCCTAAAATCTTTGCTAATTGAGTAGAAAATTATCAATTTTCTCCAAAACCTCTCAAGCTCACTCTCTTTTGTTCTTCTTGTCTACACTTTCTCTTCACTCTCTACACAAACACACACTCACCCAATTAAACTCCTCCATTTTTGTAAATAATAACCAACTAAATTACCTCCCTAAAGTCCACCCTATTAATTGTATATTTATCACCCAAATAACAATATAATGATAATAATAATAATACACACTTATCACTTAATACTAATATAATAATACTATAATTAAAATATCACCAAATATAAATATAATAATACTTAATAATATAACAAAATATCATCAAAATATCCATTTATCCCCTTAATGAAATGGGCTTATTGCACAATACCCTCATAACTTTCTAATGTTACAATTAACTCCAAACTTACCTTACAATTAGGTCTTTCTCTACACTTATGCACATACTCCAACTTAAATAAAGCCACTATCTACTATGCACAATATACCATACATACGTCATAAATACGTATGTGAAAAGGGCCGGTGTTACATCAAAATTTAAAAAAAAATGATTTGATTAAATTTTTTAATGTAACATGAATATTTTAAGATAATATTTAAATAGAGATAATTTAAAACTAATATTAATTAATTGAAATTTAATTAAAATTTTAATTATATAAAATTAAACTTATCGTATTTTATATCCTTACTTAAATAATATAATTATCATTTTATAGTAAACTTTAAGAAAATTAGTTTAATAATAAAAAAATATAATTTCTAAATACTAGAGGGTAAATAGTATAATATAGTCATATAAAGGGAGCAAATAGTATAATTTTTTTTTTATCAATATGAATATTTTAAGATAATATTTAAATAGAGATAATTTAAAACTAATATTAATTAATTGAAATTTAATTAAAATTTTAATTATATAATATTACACTTACGTATTTTATATCCTTACTTAAATAATATAATTATCATTTTATAGTAAACTTTAAGAAAATTAGTTTAATAATAAAAAAATATAATTTCTAAATATTAGAGGGTAAATAGTATAATATAGTCATATAAAGGGGGCAAATAGTATAATTTTTTTGTCAACTAATGGAAATTGTAACAGAAAATTTAACGAATGGGGTAAATAGTATAATTACGTAAAATAGAATGGGAATATAATATAAATTTTAAATATCAATGACTAAATAGTGTAATATATCAAACCACAGTGAGTAACTATTAATTCACCTAAAAATAATTAGACATCTTAAAAAAGGCTAAAATCCGATATTGAGATCCAAATAATCAAAGGAAATCTTAATTTTTTTTTTATTTTTGGCCCTAAATAAATAGTTTTGCTTATTTGCTTTCGTAGAAAAGTTATTGGCATTGACTTGACACGTGGCGGCCATGCACTTATTCAATAAAGTAACACCCGCATCTTTCACTTGCCAAATGGACAATTCCTTTAGGAACAGACATTATAATTAAAAATATAGGAAAATTTTATTCATAATCTCTAATTATTAGATTAATTATATATTGTGATGGTTTAATTAATATGGTCATTATTTAGAGAAAGAATTAAGATAAAATATCAAAAATAACTTTAAGTCAAATAATATATTTCAAAAATATAATGATTTTGCGCGTGTTTCAATTTTATGATATTTTTTATTTTTTATTTTTATTTATACAATTTTTTTTCTTCTTTTTTTTTCATAGTTTTTTGCAAAATTCATCAATTTTTTCTTCTTTTCTGCTCAAACTCATTACTAATCATAACAATATTTACAAAATGAACCTCACTAACAATGAATTTATAGCAATAAACACTACTAGAAAACAGGCAATTACCGACGGATTTAGCGACGGATTCCCGACGGATTTCATCATTAGCGACGGATTCCCGACGGACTCTAATCCGTCGCAAAAATGGGCGTCGCTAATTTTTACCGACGGATTTTTAAAATCCGTCGGTAATTTACCGACGGATTGCTTTCCTTCGGTAATTACCGACGGAAAGCAATCCGTCGGTAAATTTGCCGACGGAAAAATTCCGTCGGCAATCCGTCGGTAATTTCACCAAATTTTTTTTTAAAAAAAAATTAAATAATTTAGTATATTAATTAAATAATAGTTGTATATTTATTTATTAGATCATAACATTA
>CATIWO010406388.1:0-15874 GCA_949673435.1 Macaranga tanarius
GATCTCCGAACCGAACTGAACCGAAATTTTTAATCTCCGAACTGTCCTGAACCGAAAATTTGGAGCAATTCCGGAGCTTTGATTTTTAAATCTCCGATAGTATGGAGCAATTCCGGAGAATTGCATTCTCCGAACCGAACCGGACCGTGCTCACCCCTACTTTTTGGTATCTGCTTAGTCATTATTTACATTTTATGTGATTGTAGCTAGGCAGCCAACACCAATTAGAATTATTAATGACCAAAAGTAATAATAAATTAGGATAGGGTTTGACAAAAGGGATATTAATATCTTTTAAACACACATTTTAATTACTTTTTCATTACCATTTATACTTCAATTAAAAATGTAATAACTGCAGAAAGGTAAATAATTAAATGATAAAAAAAATTATGAATACCATCAATAATTGTTAGGATTAGGTGACAGTGAACTATTTTTACTTCAAGTAATATTTTTACCATTATACTTCATTTGAATCAAATTAAATTAGTCGTTTAATTAACAGGTTATGAACACCGATAATTTAGATAAAATTATGAGTACAATGTGCAGGGTAAAATGTCCTTAAAAAAATTAATAATTATTGAAAAAAAATACTAGTTTCTGGTGAAAATAACACTTGCTGCAGACCTAATTTTAAAACTCATGCATCATCGATTCCTGATATTGTTATTGGATCTCTCTTTATTGAAGAATCCACAACGTACCAACTAATTATTAAATCCATTAATAATTAAAAGGTGTATTTTACTATTATGATAATTTTCCCTGCCAACCAAAATACAAGAGTAGTATAGCCTGCAGCCAATAGAATTTGGCAACATTTTTATTAGGACGAGGATGAGAGATCAGACATTAATTTTTGATAAATACACATGGCTAAGGGACAGCAATTTATGGGTCTCTCACATGGGGTTATTCATGTTATGTACATTGCACCAAAATGTCTAATATAATAGTATAAGGTAACGATGAGGCTGCATTATTATAGCAGTTGGCCACATTAATTATATGATCACACATGTCATTATTATATTGATTAATTAATATATCCCACATAATCTTTTAAACACACTCTAAAACTAATATATATATATATATATATACATATTAATTAAGATTTTATTTCAAATCAATATCAAATGAAAATAGATTTTATTTAATAAAATTTGAATCCCAACACTCATTTTTAAAAGAATTTTATTTTTGAATAAATGTCTTAAATGTGTACATATGCCCATATCAACATAAAAGTCTAATTAGAGTTTTTACATGGTGCATGAAATTTTCGTCTTAGTGTCAAGAGATAAAAAAAAATGCTGTAAATAAATTGGGGAGGTTTACATGTGGAATTATTGTTATTAAAATTGATACATTCAAAAAAAATTATCATAAGATAACGTGCGCATCGAGCTAGAAATGTAGAAAAAAGATTTGGTGAGAAGGAATGCATGGAAATGGGAAGGGGAATCGAGGTGGCATAATGCATGGACTAGACACTTCTCACACAACAAAGCAAGAAACTGTATAATTAATTTGCTCTTTTTATTATTATTATTATTATTATTATTATTATTATTATTATTATTATTGGATGGTTAGGATTATTACCTCAGTTTTTATATATATATATATAATTTCTAGTGTTGCGGATTATAACTTGAATAGTATATTACGATACGTGTAAAATTATTAAATTATATCTTATATTTTAAAAAAATACTTAAAAAATATATGGATTAATTTAATAATTTTATGTCGATTAGGCCTAAACCAATTGAGGTTCCAGGTTCAAATCCTAAGGGAGGCTTTCTCCCTTAGAATTATACATATATATATAGCATTATATAATTATATTTATATGTTTTAGTTGTTATAGCTTGTAATATTAATAATTTGTAATTGTAAGTTGTTATAGCTAGCTTGTAGCAATTGTAGTAATTATTGATGATAACTATTAATATTGTTGTAAGTTCCTCATTGTGAGTTTGTTTCAAATGTACTGTATCTGACCAAAAAAAAATTAATAATTTTACCTTAATTGTGACGTATTGTTCACATCACAATATTATTATTGTTATTATTATTATTATTTTTTACATGAAGAAAGATATCTTCATTTAGTTAGATATATATTAATCGTTAAGATTGTTTTTGACTTAATAGTAGAAAAATTAATTACATAGTTTCATTGAAAGCTATCTGTCTATTTTTTATGGCAAGTGAAAAGGAGGTTAATAATTAATTAATTAGGGTGAAATAAACACTTTTCCTTTTTTTAATAATATTATGGATCTGCATAGTATTATGACTTGTTATGAAGTTGGAAACCATTCATCAACTTTAACATAAAAAAAAGGTTAGGTATTTGCTAAAAACTTGCAAGTTTCAACCACAAACAAAAAGAGGATCGAATTTGGTTGGCAATAATTGCAGAATTACAAGAAATAGTAACCCAAAAATGACATTTACATGTTGTGTAAGATGGAATTTGACTACTGCTTGTACTCGCTTGCTTGTCCTAGTGGCAAACAACTGGAATAACATTATGTGAGAGCAGGGTTCAAACCTCTTACCTCCTGCTCTTTCAAATTCCCATAGGACAAGACCAACTGATCTATGCTCAAAAAAAAAAAAAAGGATAAATTACTATTTTTTCCCTGAGGTTTAGTGTATTGTACTAATTGGTCCCTACATTTTGAAAAATATATTTATTCATCATTCAATTTTAGTTCCGTTACACTAAATAGTTTTTTGTCAAGAATTCGACCAAATAACTAAGGGTAAATTACTATTTCTCCCCTGAATTTTTGTGTATTATACTAATTGGTTCTTGCATTTTGGTTCCGTTACACTAAATAGTCATTCTGTCGAGACCGTTCATCCACATTTAACGCCAACTTAACAGAAAAAAATAACATAAGGACTTTTTAATTTATTTGACCAAAATTGGAGGATGAATAAATATATTTTTTAAAATATAGGGACCAATTAGTACAATACACCAAACCTCCGGGGAAAATAGTAATTTACCCAAAAAAAATTGACTACTGCTTCAGGCTTAATTAAATAAAGGCATTAATGTTGAAATTTTGATCCGTCTATTCACTTGTTATTAAGTTGGTGCAGTTGTTGCTTTTTCTTTTTACTGAGTCAAAAAATGAAAAAAAAAAAAGTTATGTTGCTTTTAAATCCATTTGTCTATGGAAGATTTGACTGCTGTTCATTATCTTCCATCCCCACTTTCTTGTCCACATGACCTAACAAAACAACAGCCTAAAAGTAAAGCAATTCCTAATACCAAAATTAAAAGTGTTAGATTAATTGTTAATTACGTATAACTGGGTGTATTGTAAAAGACTTATGAGGTGGTTGAATTTGTTGCTGCTAGACAAAATTATAAATGGCATATGGATGATCTTGGAGAGGCTCTGAGTTGGGTGAATACTCTAAATTTACACCAACTATTGTTTGAATCTGATGCTTTAAATGTTGTCAATGCTATAAATAATCCTTCCAGGGACCTGTCATACTTTGGCCAATGTGATTGATGATTGTAAATTTTTTCTCCAAGGAGAGGATCTCTGCTCTATTTGTCATGTTCGTAGATCACCGAATCAGGTTGCTTATTCTCTTGTCCGAAAATATCAACTGGTTTAGCTCCACCTTTCATTACTGATCTATTGTTCTTGGATATGCATTAATATACAATCCTATATTTTCTCTAAAAAAATTATATTCATTAATATATATATATATATATAACGGTTTAAATTTTTTTTATAAATTATTTATCATATTTTTAATTAATGAAACATAAATTTCTATAGCTTTGATAGCTTTGCGGATAGCCTTTCTCTCACCCATTACTGTTCATCATCATCTTCTTTTTTTTGTATTTCTGGATCTGGGTGGTTTTTTATCAATTTAGGACCAAAAATCACCCAACTCCTTTATTTTACTTGTGCTATTGTGTAATTAAATAACTTTCTGTTGTATTTTCGTTGTTGGTTTGCTGGGTTTTAGTTAGAGCTCCGATATTGGGGTACTGGTATCCATTTTCCTCTGTTTGTGAGAAAACACGAACAAATCTGACTATGGCGGCTTATTCATCTTGTGGCAGTCAAGAGGCTTTGCAACTGAAAGCATGCTTAAGGAAGCTCTCCAACCTCAGAGGCCATTATTTATAGGATTCGACTCTACTACTTCCGGCTAACCTCAGTGGGTTTTATCTAGTAGTCGTGAATCATCTCCCTTCCAAAATCATATGCTTTTCTTCCACTGATAGAATATGGAAGTTGACTTTAAGTGGTTCTCGTATTGAGAACCTCAATACCTCTATGTTGGTTGTGATTGTAAGTTAAGAGTTTGTTTGTGATTGTATTTGGGTAAATAGTTCTTTTTTGCCTTATAAGCTCTTTTATGAATGTAATATTCATATTGATAAAAAAAAAAATTATAAATATACATGTGGAATTTAGCAAGAGCTCAAATTGATTGATTATCTAATGTAATTTTGCTATTTGAATGAAGCCCAATATTGCTTTACAATGACCTTCCAATTGCAAATCATTGAGGGTGTACATAAACCATTGAAAATAACAAGATTAGAAACATTGGGCCATGATTCCATTTCCCATAAGTGGATAATGTCATATTCCTTTAATTACTAGGCCAAGATCAGCAATTAGGCCCAGATACCGCAAACCAGCAGGTTTATTTACGCACGTGAATAATTAAGTTGCTCAATTTGTTTTCCCACGTGTAGCTGGACACATGGCACTGTTGCTAAGACAACTCAGCAGTTTCCTTCCTGAATTCATTTTTATCTGTCCGTGTTGACGTGTCACCTCCTCAAATGAATAAAAAATCTAAAACTTTACACAATCCAACCAATAAAAAGACGCCACATCACTCACGTGGAATTCACGCGACTTTGGTCTGCTTGACGCGGATACACGGACCAGACAACACTTAATAATTCCTTGTTGGAACGAAGAACATTCATGGAAACCAAATATATATATACAACTCAAGAGCACGTCTCTTCTGTAACATCCCCTGTTAAGGCATCTCTTGGATTATTCTTATATATATATATATATATCCAAACATGTCCTTATAGCCAGGTTACAATTTAGATAAAAAAAAAAGAGGATAAATTATAGAAGGAGAAGATGATGATAAAGAGGTACTTGTTTCCATGGAATCTAGTGGCTGGCGGGCAGAGGAGAAGGAAGGTTCTACATGTGAAGGTGAGGCCATTGAAGCTTGAAGGAATAAAGAAATATGGGGATGAAGATGAAAAGAAAAGAATGGTTGTTGTTGAAATGAAATGGGAAGGAGCTGCTGCAGCTAAAGCTCATAATGGGAGTAGATTGTTAGTTAATGTTCCTTTTTATAGGAGCAAGTGTCAAAAGAATTGCAGCAGCCATAAATTTTTAAAGAAGGGAGAGGATTTTATTGAATGGGATGAAGAATTTGACAAGGTATGCAGTTTCTCCATAGATAATAATGATTATACTAAGACCAAGATTAAGGAGAAGAAGAAGAATTGTTATAGTCCGTGGCATGTCTCCTTCAAGATTTTATATGTAAGCGATCAATGTTCATGATTAATTTACAGTGAAAATTAATAATATATATGTATGATTTATAGTTAATTTGATGTTGTTTTGTGTGCATGTAGGGTGAGGATGCAAAAGCCAAGACTACTAAATTGATAGAGATGGGCAAGGTTTCATTGAACATAGCAGAATTGGCTTCTTCTTCTTCTTCCATGGTTGATTCGGAGATGGAGAAGAAGCTACCCGTTTCTTTACAGATTGATGGAGTGGCCATCCAAGCTACCCTTTCCGTAAGTAATTGATCAACCCTTGATTTTCTTTTTCTTTTTCTTTTTCAATTCTCTTCTGTTGATCCTCAATTTTTTAATGCTCTAAATTTAGCTGCTAACCTGTTCAAGAAAATTTTATATCCTCTTAATTTCCTCCTGCTGTTGTAAATATCTAAAGTCAGCTAGCTCTAGCTCATATGATTTGGCCTTGAAAACTACCCTTTTCATTTTCATTCTAATTTTAGAATTATAGAGTTGAAAAAAAGAAAAGAAAAGAAAAGCTTCAATGACCAATTCATAGTAGTTCTGTATTATAATAAACAAATCCTTAATTTATATATATATGTATATATCATGTCACAATCTTTGGCTTGGCCCTTATTTTTTGTTTTCTTTTGACTTTGTCATGTTCTTGGTGTCTTCTAGATACGCATGAGCTTTGCTGAAGTCAGAAATTCTGTTCACTCTTCAGAGTCAGATTATGAGCAACCAATCTCTCAAATAGCTGGAACCCGTATATTCTCTAACGATGACCCAGTGAGTTCATGCGAGTCAGCTCCATGTAGCTTGGTTGAGTTGCTAGGAAATGAGACCTTGCCACAAAGCAAGAATCACAGTTCAGATATTCAGTGCAACCCTGATCTCAATGTTAAGTTGAGTGAGAAAATATGGTGGAGTTTTTCAGTATCCAAGAGCAAAAGAGAACAGTTGATTGAGAAAGCTAATGTGGATAATAAAGATGTCGAAATTGCACTTCCCAAATCTCAGAAGTGCAGTTCTTGGGAGGTAAAAGAGCTGGCAAGCAGAGATGGGCAAACAAAACTCAAAGCTAATGTGTTCTTTGCTTCCTTCGATCAAAGAAGCGAAAAGGCAGCTGGAGAGAGTGCTTGTGCTGCACTAGTTGCAGTCATTGCACATTGGCTACAATTAAACCAAGATTTCATGCCAACTACATCGCAATTTGATACCCTCATAGCAGAAGGTTCTTCCGAGTGGCGAAAGCTTTGTGCCAATGATGCTTACATGAATTCTTTCCCCGATAACCATTTCGATCTTGAGACAGTCTTAAATGCTGAGCTGAGGCCCGTGAACATCTTAGCTGAAAAATCTTTTACAGGGATTTTTAGTCCTGAAAAGTTTGAAAACTTGAAAGGAGCTATGTCTTTTGATGATATATGGGAAGAGATAAGCAGTACCAATGATGATTATGACCAAAGAATCTATATAGTGAGTTGGAATGATCATTTCTTTGTGTTGAAGGTAGATGCCGATGCGTACTACATCATCGACTCCTTGGGAGAGAGGCTATTTGAGGGGTGCAACCAGGCTTACATCTTAAAATTTGATGACTCGACATTGATGTATGGAAATGTATCAGAACACGAGGCTAAGTCAGAGGAAGTGACTGCAGCAAAAGCAGAGGAGGTTAAAGATGAAAAAGGTGAAGACATTATATGCAAAGGAAAAGAATGTTGCAAGGAGTTCATGAAGAGATTTCTTGCTGCTATATCAATTAGTGAACTTGAAGAGCAAGAGAAAAAAGGATCTGTTTCTACATTCTCTCTTTTACAGAGACTTCAGATAGATTTCCACTACTGCTCTTCTTCTTCATCCTCCTCTTCTTCGGTGGCATCTCCTACTTCCTCTGTATTCTCAAGCGAAGGATGTATTAGCTAGTGTTACTGAATTGTGTGTATATCATATCATGTTGATATATTTTTGTTTTACTCTGCAACCATACAGATATTTTTTCATGATACAAAGGAAAAAGCTTGATTTACTAAAAACAGTTTACTGCCTGTAATAGTGCCATTCTCTCTGCCAACTATTGATGTATTCATATTGTCAATTAAAAAAATTCAAAGACCCATTTTTCTATGGGATTTAAGTGTAAATTACTGTAATTTAAAGGGGCACAAATGATAAAATTTAACTTCTGCACAAGTTTTTGATAAAATTTCAGTTTCATCACCATCCTTATGTAAGCCAGCCATAATATATTCTTTCAATAGAATCCAGCAGCAATAGCATTTATGACAGCCATATTTCCTTTCAAGAATTTTCAAATTTTCATTAACTTTTTTCCTTTTCCCCCACATTTGAAGATGCTGCTGGTTCCCCAAGCACCATCATGTACTTAAAACAATGATAGTTACTCAAAATACTAAAGAGTGAACCTCCTCCATCCATATTCTTTGACCCAGACTAAATATTAAAAGAAAAAAACTTGCAATGAATAAATGGCCCACATGCAGAGTTATGACTTGGGGTAAAGTGAAGAAAGAAAAGTACTTGGAATCTGACCCTATAAATGGCTTGATAAGCACCTAATGCCCACAAAATAGTAATCACCACTCATACAAACAAGAAAAAGAAGCAAGTCTTATCCCCTTCCTTTTACTTAGACCAAACATAAAAAGGGTCCACAACACAATTCTAAAGCATAAATCCAAAGATAATTGTTGGATTTGGCATGAGACACCTTCTTGTCCCCCACTAACACAAACAAAAAGCCCTATCCAGTTATTCATTAATCATTTTCTTTCCCACTTCTTAACCAGACCAATCACAAATTGGGACCAATGACCCCAACATCCAATGACCCAGATTTATTATTCTTCTAATAGATATATTAAGGTTTAGTGAAGAGACATAACTTTGCCCTTTCTTTTCAACATAGATGCTCTATACTTTAAGACCATCCCTAGTGCAACTAGGAACTCACTTTTGGCTATGTTCAAGTTCAAAACTTATGCTGGTTTGGATTTAAACAGTAAGTCACAAACAACAAAATTCACAATCATGCATCAAACAGAGATAACCAGAAGGCAAAAAATATAAAGTATGAGCATGAGCATGTCATGCTGTTCTAGGTCTGAAATTCGATATTGTGTTGCACAAAACATTTCTCTGCACATTATAAATAACAAGCCTCTTCTGTTAGTTCCTCCAAGATCATTTCTTCTAATTTACATTCGGTTATATTTACATCTCAATTTCTTACAACAATGCAGCAAGCAACTTCAAACTAGCCACAAAAACTACAAGGTACAGATAGATTACCAAAAATGCTATAGTAAGGCATATTATAACTAAGGCACAACTGGAGTTTAAAGAAACAAACAGAAGCAGAAGCCCAGTAAGTCTACAAACCTGCACTCTCCATTCTGCCAGTCAAATAGAATCTATCAGTCTAAGAACCTGCACTTTGCACCCTGCCAGTCAAGTAGAATCCGTCAGTCTATAAACCCACACGTTTCATTTTTCCAGTTACATCATTGCATGGAACGTTTGGCTGCCAACAATATGCTTGATCATCCACAGGGTGACCAAAAACTGTCTTGGGCTTTTTCATCCCTACATCTACACTCACATGTTTCCTCAACTTGCTTGAACAAGAATCTAATGATTTATCTGCATTCGTCCTAGTAAGAAAGGAGAACTCCTCATCTGCTTGTGGCATCTGATTCTTGAACTTAATCCCCTCTTGCGAAGAACCACGACCATTACCTTCAACATCCTGGAGCTGTCCGTTTTGAGCATTTGGCAAAGGCACAGATTGAAAGCCCAACCGTAACGATAGATCACATCCAGTTTCATGCTGGTCCATTGAACTATCCTGGGAATCAGGTTGATTGAATTTAACAGCAGCATCCTCATCAAAGGAGAACAGGTTTTGCTCAATAGCAGCCCTGCCAGGTTCTAAGGTGCTAGAAACAGATTCAGGAATAATTCCTAAATCATGGCAAGGCTCTAGGCAACATCCATAGTACAATGGGTAAACTGAGCACAAACTTGACATAGGATAATTCTCCATGGGAAAAGATTGGTTATAGTTAGACAGACACCCATTATCAGTTGCCAAGAGAAATTTGTTAGCTGCGACACTGGTGTTCTGACAAACAAGGTTTTGTAATTTGGATCCCAAATGAGTTGAATTTAAGACTGTGGTTTTTATGAAGTTTGAATAATTGGGTATGCAATGTGGAGTGGTTGTATGATTTGGCATGCCAGGAGGGAAAATGTTGCGCTCTTGAGTGCTGGGAGTAAGGTAACACCTTGGATTACAATTTCGCTGACTCCTCGAAGTTCTTCTTGGAGTACATCCCAAATTTAGAGCAGCTGAGCAGTATTGCCATTAAAGAAACAGAGGATGATTGCAAAAAGCATGAGTCACTGAATGACATTCTTTGACAAATAACCACCATTATATAATCAACTAAATGGATCTAGGTGTTAAAAGACAGTAGCACATTGAATCTACACTCCGCAGTTACTTAATGTATCGGGCATCAAACACTAAAAATTGAGCAAAGTACCAAATATCTCCATTGCCAGACATGCAGAGTTCAATTCACAGAACACATTTTGCAGAAAGAAAGTGATTATCAGGGGAGTAGAGTACCTTCAATACAAGGTTGAAGAAGATCTCCAGTTTCAGTAGTCTCATCGAGTCGAATGATTGTATTAATAGCATCATTTGTTCTGTCCCAAAGAGTTTTAAGGTCCATATATTCAGCCTATGAAAGAATTGGAAACCAAAGCATTAACCTTTGTGAACCCATAAAATGAATAAATGCATAAAGTTTGAATCTTTGATTCATGAAATTTTAAGGACCCAAGAAGCAGAGGACCCCAAAATAAGCCTCTTCACTTGATTTTAAGTTTCTTTCTTTTTTATTTCTTTTCATGAGCAGTTGATAATGATCCGATGGGAACAAGCAAATTTCAATTCATACTGAAACTGCTGACTAATTGAGCGGATCGAAGAAAAAGAGATGAAGAAATTAAACCTCCGAATTGGCCTTGGAATACATAATTTCTTCTGCTTTCAAGACAACGACAGGAAGCTTCTCTTGCCATTCCTTGTTCTTCTTAGTAGCAGAGCTGTGAACCTCATTGACAACTCTAATCAAAATAAATACCCAAAAAATATTAATAACAACTCAACGGGAGAAGCAGAAAATACTAACACACACACACAGAGAAGCATATACATAGATACTGAAAATAGAAAGCAACCTGAAAATTTCTTGAATGAGAGAACCTCTAATGGGCTGGTGTCTATCACTATGCCAAGCTCGTCTAACACATTCATAAGGTCTAGGACCTGGTCTAGGCATCTTTACCAACTCTTCTCAAAGAGAAAGAAGAAAAAACAGAGACCTCTGTTTCTTGAAAAGCAGAGGGTAGCTTCTAATCTTTTGGTTTTGGCCTGTCACTGTGAGTTGTGAGTCTCTTCTCCTTCTCCAGGTTGTCTCACACCCACCACACAGTGTATGCTACTAATAGGCAAGAAAGAAGAGAAGAGAAGCAGAGGTAGAACCAAAAATAAGAGTGGGAAGTGGACAGCAAGAGAAAAGAGAAAGATGGGGTATTTGTTTTGCTTTCTTTTTCTTTCTTTCCTGTCACAAACTCAATTATTTCGAAGGGTTTTAATTGATGAGTTTGGTGTGTCCCCCACTCATCCACATGCCTGCTTCCCGTAGCCCCAAGAGTCCCTCTCTTTCTCTCTCCCTCCCTCACCAATCCATTTTATTTATATTTCTTTTTTTTATTTATTAATGGTTTTTTGGTCTCTTTTGGCCTTTCTTTATCCTTTTTACCCTCTTTCTTCTTCTTTTTCTCTTCCCCTTGTATATATATTTTCTTTAATTTTTTTGAAGCTGCCATTGTCTCGTGAACCTTACAGTAAGTAGGAGAGGTTGGGGTTTGCTTATCCACCACCGACAGCGACAAATATTATCAGTACTCTTTCTCTCTGCCACCATATTTTATGAATTGTCAATACATGCAGCACAAAAAGAGTATAAATTTTGCATTCTTTTGTGGGCTCATCATCTATTTATAACTATAACCTCTTAACCACATGCAAAATGTGTTAATATTGTAGAGATTACCTCTTTTCCCTAGTACCCAGATGAATTTTAAACCTGAAATGTTCTAAAGTTCCCATCTTTAATGAAATTTGAGCTTTAAATTTGAGTGTTCATGGTTGACAAATGAGGTCTTTCTTGTTTTCTTTTTTCCTCTTTGGCTATATGGTATCATACACGTCTACGTCAAGAATAATTTGCTACAGAGGAAAAAAATATACAATGACAATTCAAAACCTTGACCCAAAAAGCAAGCAAGCAATTAAAATCAACTTTCATTATACACGTTATTTTTTAAAAAAAATAATTGATTTTGGAAATTAAAGGAACTGAAATGGAAAAAAGAAAAAAGAAAGGTTGTTTGCATTGACTGGGGGTCACATTCATAACTTTCTGAAACATATACTGTGAGCTTACATTTCACGTGGGGTAAAAATGACATTAATTCTCTGCTCTGAGAGCCAAAGCTACAGCTCTGCTTCTGGATACTGAAAACTTTATTAAAGGGAACTGCAAAAGAAACACAAGTACTGCCAAGAAAACTTATAATTTTTACTTTTATTGAGAAAAAAGAATGTTGTTGCAAATTTATTTATTTATTTGATTATGGTTTCTTCTTTTCCAGCCATGGCCCTCTTCTTGACGCATCCATCAATAGGGTAAGCAATGAGTACTGTGCTTCATGATGAATTCTTTGAAACCATGGATTCTGTGACAGACACAACATTTTTTCTACACTATGTCTTCCAACATGAATGGAGGTCTTCTGCAACTAATTCAGATTAAATAGGATAAATATCATTTTTCAAGTAATGCTATGCGGTCGCATTGGAATTGGTAGTCTAATCTCTCATTTTCCAAATGAACTTTTTGCCCCCCACAATATGGTAGTGTTGATTGATTGTTACTTCTAGAATATAACGAATCATACAATACCATTCGGACTTAGACACCAACTTAGAGGATTCGGATTTTCAGACATGATAAAGCACGATTCACATTCAAGATCATATACCATTAACCTTTCAAGACTGATTCCTTTACAAATTAGACATTATTGGTCACTTAAATAAAGGATTTTTTTTTTGGTTACAACACGAACTATCTCTATATCATCAATAGAAAATATAAATTTTGAATGCTTTGTAATTAATTAACCAATACATCACGAGTAAGTATGTAACATGATACATATAATAAATTTAACTATTGATATAATACATCCGAGCAAGCAAGCACGTAAAAATTTCACGATAAATATAGTTCCTGTTGATGGAAAAAAAAAAAGACAAGCATTTGTTTTAAGGGGATGAAGAAAAAGACATGGCGGGAAAGGGGCTCAAGGAACTACTCAATACTCATGATCTGACAAGGGAAAAACGCACAGTAGTAATTAGCCCAGATCTAGAGAGGCACAGTACAATACACGCATGAGATATTGGGTCTCTTATCCTCATTCAAGAAGAAGTGTGTTGGTGGGTAGTGCAGACGCAGTGATGAATGGTGATTGAGTGGAAGCATTGATGCTTATTTTCTCTTTTTTTTCACTGTAAACAGTAGCAGAGGGTAAAAAGATTTAAAGCAGGTAAAAGCTATCTTATCAAAAGCTACCCCATTTTGTGACTACTTTGAAAAACTTTGCATTAGATGTGGGAAAGTGTTTTTTTTTTTTAAATCATTATATTTGGCGGCGATCATTTTCGTATTTTTCTTTAGACGACGCAATGAAGTTTAATTTGACAAAGGCTGATAATTTACCGGCTGTGGGCTGTGGCACAATGTCGTTGCGGATATTTCACTTTGCCAACGAAGAAAAATATGAGTTGCCGAATTCTGAAAACAGCGACGGAATTATATTTACAAGTAGATGGGCAACTGCGAGCAGACAGTACTTTTTAGCAATGATATTAAATTAGTAGCTTTTATCGACCAAACTTTTTCATCGCCAAAACATTTTTACCATAATGCCTGACGAAGAATTTGCGCATGCTTGCCACGTGTTCCAGTTGTTGCCTCAATGAAAGGTAGCCAAAATTCTACCGCTTACCAAAAATGGGAAAAATATTTATTTCTCCTTTCCAAGATGGCAACTCATTGACACAAGCTGCCATAAGTTTGTTTATTTATAGATTTGTCTGTTAATTTGTATTATTTATTTAATTATTTATGTTTATATATGTATTGGCCAATTGGTCTAAAAAAATTAAATTTTTATGACTTGTTGTAATTTTAGTCTATTTTTAAAATTTTAGCAAAAATAGCTAGATTTGAAAAATTATGAGTAATTATAGTCTAAAATTGACTTTGGTCAAAATTGCGTAGGGAGGTGTTGACTTGACATCTTAGGTGACACTACTGATGTAGAGCCTACTGCAACATCAACTAAATATTTGCATAAAAAATCCAAACGTTTTTTATTTGTAGCAAATTTAGCCCAAATTTTTTTATTTTGGCATAAATATTAATTTTTCTAAATACATTACATTTTATTAGTAATATGTAATATTTAATAGCTAACTATATTACTTAAATTATCAACTATTTTTGTAATATATAGAAATTTAAAAATATATATCATACATACTAAAATATATTAATCTAATTACTAAATTTTTAGTTATTTAATTATTTCAAAATAAATAATATTTACATAATAACTAAAATATTATTAAAATTAAAAATATATTAATACATGTGTTAAAAATTTTATTAGTATTATATTATTTATTAAAATTTAAACACATGAATTTAAATTTAATACATGTATTAATGCTTTTTAACGTTTTATACATGTATGAACATATATTTAATTTTACTAATATTTATGGTTATTAACTACATCGATATATTTTAGTATTAAATAAATAATATTTAAATATTTATTATTTAAATAAAAATTTTCAAATGTGTATTATTTATTAAATGTATGATATATATTTTTATACATTATAAAAATAATAGATAATTTAAGTAATATAGTTAACTGCTAAAAATTACATATTATTAATAAAATGTAATGTCTTTAGAAAAATTAAAATAATTATGTCGAAATTAAAAATTTAGGCTAAATTTGCTACAAATCGAAAACGTTTGTTTTTTTATGCAAATATTTAGTTGATGTAGCAGTAAGCCCCACATCAGTAGTGTCACATAGGATACCAGGTCAACACCTCCACACTCAATTTTGACCAATTTCAAATTTGGCTATAATTACTACTGATTTTTCAAATTTGATTGTTTTTGCCAAAATTTTAAAAGTTGTCTAAAATTGTAACAAGACGAAAAGGTTTGGATTTTTTAGACCAATAGGCCATATGTATTTTAACTTTTTTTGGGGATAATTACACCAGCAGTCCTAAAAGTATAGTCATTTTTCACAATTTAATCCTATAAGATATTTCTTTAACAATTGAGTCCTATAACTTTTTAAAGATATCAGTGTTAGTCATAGTCTGTTAAGGTGGACGGAAATTGATGACATGTTTCAAATGACATCATTTTTATGATGCCCTTTCCTGCCACGTCAGATTTCCACTGATTATCTTCTTCTTCAATCCACCACAGAAAGCAAGCCACCGCATAAATCAATTTAGGATTGTCTTCTTCTTCAATCCAGTGTCCGTCTGAAACCAACAAGTTGATATGTTCTCCTTCGACCATCAGAATCCTTGTGATAGATAGCTTCATGACCAGAGATTTTATAAGAACCTGCATCATCGACGAGATGATGAACAACTTGTCTCATATTTTTAGGTGGGATCTTCTTGTCAGAGAGAGGTATGGTATAAAAGCTACAGTTAGAGCTAATATATCCTCTCGCATGTTCAAAAGCAGAGATTCCTTAAACAGGTTTTTGATGAATAATTTAGCAAAAAGTTTATATTTGTAGTTCATGGTGTAGTGAAATATTTGTGATATAATGATAATTTTGTGATTTTGTTTATGGGTTTTTGTTTTCTTTTTCATGTTGATTATTTATAACATCCGTATCCTTGAACTGGATTAATTACGATTAATGATAATTAAGGATTATTGATGATATTAAATTAGTATTGATTTGGTGTTATTGGTTATTATTTTGGGTAAATAATTATGGAGTTAATTTTCATGTATTATGTTGATGTAAATTAGAGTTGATATTTATTTATAAGGAAGTAAG
>CATIWO010406487.1:0-11635 GCA_949673435.1 Macaranga tanarius
GACCATTGAGTGAAAATTAGGTATAACAATGCTAACATCAGATTTTTGTTTAAGAAGAAAGATCCATGTGACCCGAGTACAATCATCAATTAAGGATAGAAACCAACGAGACCCTGAAATATTTGGAATTGTGGATGGTCCCCAAATGTCACTATGAATCATATCAAAAGGATGTGAACTCCTTTTACTACTAGTAAGAAAAGGTACACGAGTATGTTTTGCAAGTTCACAAATATCACATATATATACAAGACAGGATAGTTATTTTTAAACCCTCTAATTAAGCTATTTCCCTACAAGTCAAACTACAGGCTGTAACACAATCTTGCTCTTAGTCAAACTATAGGCTGTAACACAATCTCGCTCTTAGTCAAACTACAGGCTGTAACACAGACTTTTTTCCTCATCTATTTATAGCTCATTTACATCTCAACAGTTATTTTCCGTTTGCAAAGGCCATTGTAGTTTTCCCCAAAATTTCTGTTATTTAATGATTTCAAAGCTAATAAAGTGCCCTTTATGCTGTGAGCCATGTATAATGTCCTGTCTTTTTATACCTGATGTTGGAAAGGATATATGCCTTTCTCAGTTTCCCCATACCTAATGTCAGAAACAATAACATATGCTCACAGAGTTTTCTTTTTTCATTCAAAATTTCTTTTTCAAAAAGCGTGTGATATTAGGAGCTTGTTGTTGGCTATTTATCTAGAACTAAAGATGCTGCAGATTTAGTCCGTCAAATTGTGATATGATGTAAAGTAAGAAGGGGAGAAAGGAAAATGGAACTTGGGTCCTACGGATTTGTTTCTTGAATGTGGATTCCACATTACTTTTCTTCTCTCCCTTAGTTTTCTGCCCTTTTCTGAACATAGGGTTAGGTCCCTCATGACAAAGCTAGTCCTGAACATATGCAATTCATTATTTGCAAGGGTCAACCTGGGACATTGGACCAACTTTTGAGCTGTTGATCTTGTTACATCTGCATTGTCTATTAATTTAGTGTGGACAGGTTTAAAAGGTGTGTTTATCATGATAAAGTACTTTAATATAGATATTGTACTTGTTTTGCTGACCTAAATATAGCCAGAGGAGCCTGAAAGTGTGTATATGCAAAAGATGGTGTTTATGTTGTATCTGTGTAAGTATAACAGGATCACCGAGCTTCATGGTTTCAAGTTATATCTATGTAAGGATAATAAAATTACCAAGCATTATGGTTCAATAAATTAAGAATTTCTGGGAAGTGGTAGTGTCCGCATGTTTTTTTTTTCACTTTCATTTGTTTGTCCCCTTTTCTCATATCATTATTTTTTACTTCTCTGGAAATTGTCCCCTTTTCTCACATCATTATTTTTTACTTCTCTGGAAATCAATTCCATCAACTATTATTTTTTATCACTCTAACACAAATTTGCAGGATGGGCTACTGGTTTGGGTGCTGGTGAAAGCGAGTGGACAACAGAGTTTTCTTTTTTCAAAGTAGCAATAGATCTTACAGATGCTGGTCATGGTTGGTTTAGTACTCATTTTTCCCTGTCTGTTTTGTCTGATTTGTTTGTAAGCAATGGTCTTATCTTTTGATACAGCTGAAATTTTGGTTTAGTTTATGGTATGAACCTGAATCTGAAAAGTTCCCTGGAAAAATTAATTTGAACTTTGTTCAACTGCAGAGCACATGCAGGATATTGTAGGGCTGCTATTCAAATACATTCATCTCCTGCAGCAGTCTGATGTTTGTAAATGGATATTCGATGAGGTATGGAATGCTTTATCCATCATATGATGAAGAATTTGAAATATTAGAATTTGTAGAATTCATTTGACTTTAAATTGTATCTCTAAATATTTATTGTATCTACACATCAATTTTTTGTTTTGCTGACCTATGGTTTGATTTCAAGAGCAACTGGCATGTCTCTTTTTTGGTTTTTATATGACTTGTTCATTATCTCTGAGATTCAGCATGGTGGTTTGTCTTAAATTTTATCGAGGATTCTGAATTGTTCTATCATTTTGATGAAGCTTGCTGCTATTTGTGAGACAACATTCCACTATCAGGACAAAATCCCTCCAATTGATTATGTGGTCGGAATTGTATCCAATATGGATGTAAGTTGTATATTGTTTTCTTTTCTATTTTTTTTCTTTTTTTTCATTGCTCTAAATTTGCTGCCTTTTGAATTATACTATGTTTCTTTTGGTCAATACACTGTAGCTGCAAGATAAATTTTATTTTGCTAACAAAAAGTGTTGTTCTGCTAGAGTCTTTACGTGCTACAAAGCAATGCTGACTTATACATGTTGCATGTGCTTTATTAGTTGGAGTTTTTAACATTATGAGGTGCCTTGCTTTGAGGTAGGGGTGTAATCGAGCCGAGTCGAGTCGACACACTTCCAAGCTCGAGCTTAACTCGGCTCTTAAATTTCGAAGCTCGAACTCAATCGAGTTTGTTTTTTTGAAGCTCGAACTCGACTCGATTAAATGATTCTTATACTCGAGCTTGACTCGGCTCGACTCAATTAATTATATAAAATTTTTAAATTTTAAAATATATATTAAAATATTTAAGCTCGACTCGAGTTCGAACTCGACTCGGTTCGATAAGATATTATTGTAATTATATTAAAATAAAATGATAAAATGGTAAATATGCACAAACTCGATCAAGCTCGATTAAGCTCGCGAGCCTATCGAGTCAATATTAAGGAGCTCGAGCTAGACTCGACAACCTACTTGAGCTCGAGCTCGACTCGATAATAATCGAGTCGATCCCGAGTAACTCGCGAGTCAGCTTGACTCGGTTACACCCCTACTTTGAGGATATAGGGAGGATGGTAGAACTACCAATTTGATATCACTGTTTGGAAGGAGGACAAATTTTGTTTTTATATCTTTCAGGCCTTCTTTCACATGCCCATTTGGTGATCAGATTTCAATTAACATTCTGTACTTGGAAGTTACTCAAGCTTTGTAGCAGGAATAGTGTTTCATCTCTGTTATTGGGGAAGTATAGATGAATTAAACATTTATACTAATCTATTGTCATGCTGATCCAAGAATCTAACCTTGGATGTAATGTCGGCCTTATTTGAAATTTTTGTAAGATTCATTTGATCTCTAGGTTATTTGTTTTCTAAATTCTTTTATTTTCATCGTATTCATCGCTCTCTTAACACTGCTTTCCAGTAAGCCGGTAATAATATTAGGAAAGCTAAGGGGGCACTTGGGAAGGGGTAATAAGGACTAAGGAAGCATAGGCTTCTCCCACAAAGGGGACCTGACATGGCTTTAACTATGATTGTTGCAAAATGTCCATATCATTTTTAGTCATTTTCACACAATGAGGTGGCTTAGGAATTTTAGAAAGGTTTATTTGGTCTTTTCTTGAAGAGTTGGGTTTGTCCGGTTAGAAATTTTCATTGTATAAAATGGGGAGGGTTCGGCAATGGAAAAAAGAAAAAACTAAAAAAATTTGGAATTATGCTTTTTCCAATGTGTTTTATAGCAGTTGGTTGGAGGCTCAGTGGGAAAATTTTAAAAAATGAGATTTTATCCGCTATAATGCTCAGGGAAAGGTGATCTTCTCAGGTTCTGTATGGGCTTCAACTTCAAGGGCTTTAAGATAATTGTTAGGTGTTCTAAAATATTATTGAAGGGCACTACTTTAACAGTGATGTTTTTTGGTGTTGGCTTGGATAGAAGGGTACCTTATTCTTCTTGATGCATTTTATTTTCTCTTTCCTTAATGACATTTATTTTCTTACGGGTAAAATGTTGAACTAAAAGCCAAAAAAGGAAATATGGTGAAGTGCTTTATGGTATCCTGGTTTTCAGGCCCTGATTAAAGCAATGTAAGGTTGTAAGTAAGAGGTTCCTAGTTTTATGTGGTACTAATTTGATAGTTGATTTTAGAGAAAGAGAAAAGTATGAGGGACTTAAAATTTCTGCCTGGTACAATCTTATTTATAAATCTTGAATTTAAAGTCTGACTCTACTAATCATACGAAAAGGCCCACTAACTTTCCAGTTTCAGTGGCTCACTCATTTTATTCGAAATTTGTTGCATGAAATTCAGCAAAACGATAGAAGAATTACAGATTGGGGGTAATTTATACTTTTGACTTGTAGCTTAATTGAAATCAATTCAATTATAAAACAAGTGTATATTTGGCCATATATTGGAAGCCTTTTTTTAAAAAAATTCATATCAAGTTGTATATTTCTTCTCTCTTGTTCAAGAGCTTCGTTTTTTCTTTATACATGCTGGCACAAGATTATGATTGTGTATATGCACATACAGGCATGCTTATTTGTAGATCCTATATATCACCTTGTAAATCAGGGAACTGCAGCTAGTTCATGTGCAGGATAATTATCATGAAACAAATATGTGGTTTTTATTCTGTTTCAGATATATCCTCCTAAAGATTGGCTAGTTGGATCCTCCTTGCCTTCTAATTTCAGTCCAAACGTAATTCAAATGGTACTAGATCAGCTTTCTCCAAATAATGTTCGGTAAGTGTATTATTTCTTGATGAAGTTACAAACTTGTGCCAGTGAAAGTTGAGTAATTATATGTTTTCTCCCCCATTTTCCCTTTAGAGGGTGAACATCTTTTTCCTTAATTCCTTGTTTTGTGTAACTTTTGAATTGCATTGGTTGAAGATACCAACATCTTGATGCCAAATTTTTTATTTTATTTATTTTGAGTATTTAGAGTAAGGGATTCTGACTGTATTTTGGAAGGCAAACCTTGGCCGACTCAGCCCACCAAGTGGGTGGTGCTGGGAACTGAACCTGGATGATGCAGGAGAAAAGCGCTTTGCCATTATACTGTCATTTCCAATCATTTGACCTCCGGACTCTGCTGTAGTTCCAAAAATATATTCCCTGATAATTGCTCTGTTCTGCAGAATCTTTTGGGAGTCAAAGATATTTGAAGGACAAACTGACAAGGTAGAGCCATGGTATGGAACTGCATATACTGTTGAGAAAATTACCAACAGCATGATTCAGGTTAGTGGTTGCTTGGTTGTATGTGATACAGTGTAAAATTAGTGTTTTTTGGATATTCATTATTATAATCTACAGTTATGAAGAAAATGGCAAGTTTTTGTGAAACTGCAGGAATGGATGCTCTCTGCTCCAAATGAAAATTTGCATCTACCAGCACCAAATGTCTTTATCCCTACTGACTTATCACTAAAGGATGTTCAAGAGGAGGTTCTATGAGATACTGCAATTCCATTTGCTTATTTTATTTATTTATTTATTTTCCTTTTAGCTGTTCCTGATTCCATAATCCTCTGAATCAGATTAAATTTCCAGTGCTTTTGAGAAAGTCATCCTATTCATCTTTATGGTACAAGCCTGACACAATGTTTAAAACACCCAAGGCATATGTGAAGATAGATTTCAGCTGCCCCCATGCTTGTAGCTCTCCAGAGGCTGAAGTTCTAACTGACATTTTTACACGGTTGCTAATGGATTATTTGAATGAATATGGTGAGTCGAAGACAAGTAATTGAGTTTACTTCAATGAACTTGTTTCCTCTCACACTTCTTTGTTTTAAGTTTTAGTAATCTGTAATTTTTTATTTGATAGACAAGCTGTTTGTATATGAAAGAAATGGTTCCCCCTTCCCTCTTTCCAGTGCTTTTCATGATCATGCTCTTAAATGGGATAATGTTCTTAAATGCTTAACTTGTTTTTGTATGTTCCAGCGTATTATGCACAAGTTGCTGGTCTATATTATGGCATTGCCAACACAGATAGTGGTTTTCAGGTAATCGTCAAACTTTTGTTGATTATATTTGATGATGTGCTTGCTGACCTGTAGACAAAGTGTTCCAGCTTAGTGAGGACTCGTACTAATTTAGTCATTATAATACTGTAATTGTGGGCTTTTAGTCTGGATCAGTGGTAATGCTTTTTTGATTTAATTATTTGGTGTTTTGGCCTTTGGGGATGTTGAACTTGTCAGCTTTATGACATTTATGTGCATATGTTAAATATGCTATTTTTCTTTTCTTGTTTAGGTATTGGTGGTCGGTTACAATCACAAACTGAGGAAGTTGTTGGAAACTGTTATTGAAAAGATTGCAAAATTTAAAGTCAATCCTGACAGGTTTTCTGTGATCAAGGTACTTGTTGATAGTTACTCATTGATTTGCGGATTCCACCAAATGTTGCCATGTTTTCTTTTATTAATTCCCTTTCCAACTTTCTTTTGTATCATTATCAAGTTGGTGATTTTTTTTTTTTGCACTCATCCAAAGGATATATGACAAATGAAGTCCTACTGAGTGAGTGCCTTTGTTATGCAATCAGTTCTAATATTCATTTCTTTTTTGTTCTTTCCAGGAAATGGTGACAAAGGAGTATGAAAATTTCAAGTTTCAGCAGCCCTATCAGCAGGCTATGTGCTATTGTTCTTTAATACTACAGAGTCAAGCATGGCCTTGGATGGAAGAACTTGAAGTGCTTCCTAATCTTGGATCTGAAGATCTTGCTAAGTTTGCTCCAATGATGCTCTCAAGAGCCTTTTTAGAGTGCTATGTGGCCGGTCTTATGTCTCAACTAACTTTGCAATAGTTGTATGATGTTTCTTATAAAGAATTTTAGCATCATTTTGGTGATTTTTTCAATATAGGTAATATTGAACGCAATGAAGCAAAGTCAATGATTGAGCATATTGAGGATGTCTTTTTCAAGGGTCAAAACCCAATTTGCCAACCGTTATTTCCATCTCAGCATTTGACCAATAGAGTTATCAAGCTTGAAAGGGGAATGAGTTATTTTTATCCAATAGAAGGCTTAAATCGCAGTGATGAGAATTCTGCTTTAATGCATTATATTCAGGTAAGTACATATGTTTCTGGAGAAATGATTTTGTGTGTACGAATATACTATTATTGTTCTTGTCAGAACTTTGCAATTATGAGGAAAACTTAACTGGTGAATTTCATGCTCGAATCTTTTAATCTTTTTTATTTTACTCTTTAATAGTTCCAAATTTATCTTTGGAAGAAATTTCTGGACATCCATGGTTTTCACCTGTAATTTATAAAACTCTGTTCTCAACGCATATCGTTACTTCCACCACTGCAATTGACTTTTAGGCTTTAATTTTTATATTTGCAAAGATTTCCACATGAAGGAGAATCTTTCTAATGGTTGGACCTCAAGCAGTTTAGACATGTTGAAAAATGGAAAACATTCGTCATTCTGTTCTGCTAGTGGCAATTGTCTTTCTGGATTTATTTAGCCAATAGATTCTTTAACTGGAAAGTATTATTGTGCTATTATAGGATATTTTTTTAATGTTTCTTTCTTCAAGAAGGATTTGTTGCCCTCTACATGTTCCTTTTTATAATTTCTTTGTATGGATATTTTTTTTCTGTGCCTACCCTGAATACATACACAGAGGGCATGAGCAGTAATGACAGAGAGAGATCTAAAAATTCTGATGTAATATTCTAATTTCATGTATTTTCAAGGTGGTTGCGGATACCTAGTTAAACTCTTGGGTAGTTTTCTGTAGGTATATGATTACCTAATAGCTATTGATCAAAGAAGGCAGTCTGAGATGCTGACAGTTAAAGAAATGGAGGTCTTTATGGACATCTTTTGAAATGTCAAAGATTCACTGATGAAAAGGATTTCTATCATGAGTTTTGGGTCCCTTTTGGTTTTGGGGATTCTATAGTCGGTTAACACCCTTCATTTGTTTAGTTGAATCTTTGATTCTCTCCTTATGGTATTTTCTTTTGTTCTTATGTTTCCTAATAATTTGAATCCTAACTCTGTCTGAACTCTGAAGTCCTTTTTCTGGATGACTCTTGAAGAAACCAAAATTTGAGTATATTGGGAATTAAACATGTTTGAGGATAAGCATTATCAATTCGAGTTACCTTTATTTCTTTTTTTTTTTTCTTTGCTTGGTTCTTGCCTATAAGTCAGAGGATTATCATTTTAGTAAACGGTTTGGTACTTGGGAGAGCTTTTGCCTTTTAGGGGAGAGGAATGGAAAATCGAAAACACTGCATTCCTTAACTGGTCAGAGCATAGGATGAAGGATTGCTGGAGTCTTTATTTTCTTTTTATTCATTTCTAATTTTCTGTACTATTATAATCTAACTTAGTGCTTTTTCATTGGCTACTTCTCTTAACTTGAAGATGAGAAGTAGATATATTGCCCAGAAAGTTACATTAAATGTGAAAATTTACAAGCTATATAATATTGCATAGGGTCAGGTCAAAGACTTATTTTGAACATTTTAGCGACCTATTTCTAGACATTTGCTTGGACTATCATGTTTATAATGCTCATTTTGATACATTTCTAATATGAACTAAAGTTGAATGGTATAGGTTCATCGGGATGATTTTCTACTGAACGTGAAACTTCAGCTTTTCGCTTTAACTGCAAAACAACCGGCTTTCCACCAGCTTAGATCAGTTGAGCAACTTGGATACATTACTGTGCTCATGTCGAGGTATCTAAATTTGGTTGTCTCTAAGTTTAGTGTCTAACCTGGCATATCTGTTATGAGGTCAAGAGTTACTGAATTTCTTATGATATAGGAACGATTCTGGTATTCGTGGAGTACAATTTATTATCCAATCTTCAGTGAAGGTATGTAGAACAACTTTGTGTAACTTCTCTGCCAGGTAATGTCATTACTCTGTTGATTTAATGTTGACAGGGCCCTGGACATATTGATCTGAGAGTTGAAGCATTCCTCAAGGCATTTGAAAATAAACTTTACGAGATGACAAATGATGAATTCAAGGTTAGCTGATCCATATAGTAATGCAAAACATGAGTAAATTACTATGGATGTTGCTCACTTTGTTCTTATCCACCTGATGTCAAAACTCATATTTACTCAAGTGGTTATCTATTTGTATGTAAGCAATAGACTAATCATCATGAACCCTTTATTTTTGCTTTTTTTAAAAAAAAAAATTATTATCTAGGTGTACTTTTTATGGACTTATTGATACTTTTAATTTTTTGTCTTGAATGTTTTTCACTGTGATTAATTTTCTTTTAAAAATTTTCCATTTGCTGATAAAATAATATTTGAAACAAGGATAAGATATTAAATATTTGAAGTACAAAATTTCAGCGCTTTAGGTTCATGATTGATTCTAAATTTCTAAATATTGCATCTTTAGATCTTCCTTTATTTGTGATACAAATCTCTTTGTTTTGATACTGCTATTAGTTTATGCTCAGTACTCTATTCATTCTTGTTGATTTACTCTTAGCACCCCCCACCATCAACACAAACATGCACACACGCATCTGACTCCCTATTGCACTCAAATCCTGTATCAGATGCTTTTCTTAGTTGATGCAATTGCAAAAGTTCAGAAAATTGCCTTTTCGTGTTTCCATTGGATACATCATTTTCAGAAATGAGGACTTCTACCTTCATGAACCTTAGAACACTGATGTCCTCACCTGAGGCTAACCTCAGCCAAGGTCAATTACATTTTTTTTTTTTTGAGATAAGGTAAATTACATTAATTTGAGATCTATGATTTTCTAAAACTATCACTTCACCTTTGCTTACCTGAAGACATGAGCAAGAATGAGATATTTTAGCTAATTGAAATTTTTATGAAATTACTCTAATTGTTGATTTTCTTTGATTATTGGATCATTTCACTTCAACTATCAAGATTGCATGACTGCAAGTGTATGGTTTTTTGTTCAAATCGTTCTTATGTTGAATTATTCTTTACATGCATTTGTATCTCAAAAGGCTTGATCATGTATACTAGCTTAACTGTTGGACTTGGTGCTTTGCAGAATAATGTGAATGCATTGATTGATATGAAACTGGAGAAACACAAGAATTTGAGGGAAGAATCTGGATTTAACTGGCGAGAGATTTCTGATGGCACCCTAAAATTTGATAGAAGAGAATCTGAGGTTTGAATCTTTATCTGACCTTTCTGCCAGATATATAAAGCAGCTGCCCTCTGTAGAAAGTGCTGAAAGTGTCACAAACTTTTTGATTCGTGCTAGACACATGGCATTGCAACATTTAAATTTATCTTTTTTGGATATCATTAAAACAGGTGGCTGCTTTAAAACAGCTTACTCAGCAAGAATTTCTAGATTTCTTCAACGAGAATATCAGAGTTGGTGCACTTCAGAAGAGGACATTAAGTGTTCGTGTTTATGGAGCTTCACATGCGTCAGAATACACATCAGATAAAAGTGAATCACTTCCACCCAACTCGGTCCAAATAGATGATATTTTCAGCTTCAGAAGAACACAACCTCTTTATGGTTCCTTCAAAGGAGGTTTTGGTCAAATGAAGTTGTAGGATGGGAATTTACAATAAAGATTGCAGATGCGGCTGGAATTCAATGAAAGTTGTTCCTTCTCAACTTGCAGAAACTAGCGGAGAAAACCTGAGACCTACATATAAGCATTGCCATTGTTATAAAAATTTATGCTTCCAAGGGCAAGGAGAGCACATTCGGAGTGGTTTTCGAGGACAACAGTATTATATCCTGCATGGCACCAGAGACATGGTCTGATTATCACTTTCAATCACAGCGTTATATGGTAACATATGGTTGCTTAGCATCATATTTTTTTTCCATCGCCGTTGCTCTGCAATTGCACTTCAGAAAACTACCGGAATACACAATTCTTCTGTATCATATGATAGAATAAGATTTGGCTTATGAACTTGCAATATAAGTTAATGGAGAAGTGATATGTCATTATTTGTTTTTTAGGAATTTGTAATTTGTTTGTGTTACCTGTTTGGTTGTCTAAAATCTGAGTCGCAGAATTTATAAAATGCAGAAAAACCTGTGCTTCAAATATTGATTGACAATTGATAGTGGAGTCCATCAAACCAACTCCCCAATAAAATGCTGTGGAGTCCAATTATTGGAAATTACATTGTGTGGACTGACTCAATTTGTAACAGTCGTAGTATGATGTTTATGTTTCGTATAAAGAATTAAATATCATTTCTTTAGTTGATTCAAAATACTAATACACTATTATAGATGTCAAAAATTGAATAACTAAATATTTTATTGAAAATGTTTATTAGTTAAAGAAGTACTGAAATAATGATATTTAAAGAAACAAAGTGTGTTTGAACTGTCTTGTTTATCGATAGACTTTTTTTTTTTTTGGGGGTCTTTTTCCTTCTTAATTTTAAAAACTAGCTTTGAGTAGGCTCAAATATGCACGATTACGAGTGGGATCATCATGTGAAATACAAGGCTCCTATAAATGTATCATGTATCACCTTTCCTTAGATAACAATAGCATCCTATAGATTAATTGGCATTAATATTAACTAAAATTTTGAATTACCATAACTAAATTGGCACAAATTATTATTAAAAAAAATTGAAGTATTTGAAACTGCTTAACAAATTTGTGTGTTGGTAGTAATGAGCTAAGTTGAAGTTTTTTTAGAGGATTCATCAAATTTAAGAATGAAAACAAAATTGGGTAAAGTTTGGTTTAATTAGGTTCGTGAATGGATTGTAAACTAACCCATATTTATATACATACAAATTGAAATACAATACACCCGTGCAGTGCAGTGCTTTGCAACTAGGTTTACAGTAATTTTGGAGC
>CATIWO010406500.1:0-11158 GCA_949673435.1 Macaranga tanarius
TAACAAAAAATATTTAAATATATTTTAGAGAATCGGTTTATTTGATTTTTTAAAAAATTAATAAATAAAATAAATATTAAAAATTAACATTAATATATCTTATAAATATTATTAGAATATTGTAAAATTACATAAATAAAATAAATTTAAAATAAAAAAGGTGAAAAGAAAGTAAAAAAGAAAAAATAACCGAACCGAAAAAATTTAGTTCGGTTCAATTTGGTTTTAGACATTTTTGAAACCAAATCGAACCGATATAGGTTTAGTAAACCGAACCGAACTGACATTTGCTCACCCCTACTGACAAGTAGGAATATTTGGAAATGATCAAGTAAATTTTTGTAGTAGTAAATTTTAAAATCGAGGGTATAAACTAAGTCAATTAGACTAGATTATTGAGCAGTAATTATTTCATATTTTTAGGTTGCATTTTAATCTCCTGGACATAAAAATCAACAAATACAACCGAGTCATTTAATAGCATTCATTTTCATCATCTGACTTGTCTTATGAATGGTGCAAGGTAGAAAAAAAAAATTAACAAACAACCTTTTGATGTTGATCAATAAGCACAATGGATAAAATAAAAGTATTATACCAATTAACCAAAAGAGAAAAAAAAATCAAAGAATGTGCTGAACCTTTTCACTTGATCCAAAACTTGTTCAATTATTGAGCACCAACTCAGTGTTTTCATTTTCATTGCATTAGAAAATTTCATGTTAACCCTTCACACGCTACTGTCAATTGCAAATTCTAGTTTTGTTGTTCGAAGACTTGGCAAAACCTTGGAAAGAAGAAAAGAAAAGGCTAAGCACAGTCTTGACTATCCATGCCATGCTCAAATTATTGACCTCCACTCCCACCACACACACCTGGTATAATTCTTTAACACTCTGTTTGGATGGGATGAGGTCATGGTTCATTAATGAAAGGTAAGGAAGGGTAAGGATGGAAAAGGTAAGAGAGATGAAGATATATAATTTAAGTGTTGTTTGGGAAGAAGTGAGGTGAGGTAAGGATTATATGAATGGGTTATATATTTAAAAGACATAAATATCACCAGTTATGTTAAATAATATTTATTTTATTTAACTTAATAATAATAATAATATTTAAATTGTTTTCAGTAATATTTATTTTATTTAACTTAAATAATAATAATAATATTTAATTTGTTTTCAGTAATATTTATTTTATTTAAATTAAATGATAATAATAAAGAGGCAACTTACATAAATCCCTTATCAAGATTTGAAAATGACTTCGTTAAAAAAAAATCTGTAAATGGCTTGGAAAGAACAAGAGGTAGCAGCCAGCAGATGAAGGAGAGCAGAGCAAAAAGAATAAAAATGGTTGTAACGTTTAGAATTAGGTTTTAAGATGTTAGGATAATTTTGGAATTTTAACTTATAACTAAGGGTAATATTGGAAGAAAAAAAACTTAAACCTTCACTTACCTTCCGTACACCCCAAATCGGGGTGAGTCAAAGAACACAAAAATAGCTGTACGGATGGTTACAGCTTCCCTCTCCTTCACCTTTCTTTCTTCCTCCCAAACAACTATCATCCCCTTGCTTCTTCTTACTTCTCCTTACTTTTCTTTCCCTAAACCCATCCCAAACATAGCGTAATTCGCGATTCATCACCGCTCTGCATATACGTCTGTGTGCCTTAATCCACCTGGTTACATGCACGACCAAATTATGTTATAAATATTGATCACTAATTTTGCCCAACATTCATTTTATGGCCCACTGTGGCACCATTAAGCTCAAGCTGATGCTCCATGCATGCAGTATAGGGATTAATACACACACATGGCCGAGCTTAATGATGCCTGATAATTAGTGATACAAATTGTTGTTATTTTTGATGTGCTAGCCGAGGAACTATACATGCATTTCAATTTTAACTTTTTTTTCATCGGATCCCCCGGTGTTTAGTACCCACAATACGGAATGCAGACTAAAAATCATTATCCTCAAAATACCCTTTTATTGGTGAAGCCCAAGTAACTGTGTTTCTAATAAGCATTCCATCAAACATCTTCTATGCCAAATCCAATCTACCAAATCTCACGTAGAAGTTAAGAAGATTATTGCCTTTAAAAGCATCACCATGACAACCTGATTTCACTAAATAGGCATGACCTGTTAAACCTAGCATGAAATCTCTCGACCCAATTGAGATTTTCAGGAGCTCAGGCCAATCACTAGTGAGAAAAGGTGTTTTCATATGATATGCTACAGTATTGGACTGCTTTTGGTATTGCATTTTATAGAGGGTTATCATGTATTGGTTTAAAATGGGAGCAAGAAAAGATATTATCAGGCGGTATTGTTTTCAATGGAGGAAATGAATGTTGAGGTTTTGAAAGACAAGGAAACAAGGTAGCTGGCAAAATGGCAAAAGGCTCGCCATTTCCACTGCAAAGCAAAAGCAATGGGTAAATTTAAATTAAATAATTATAAGGGTAATTATTTTATAAATCAATGGCCATAATTAAATGAAAGTTAATCTAATGGATTTGAATTTTATTTGTACACATACAAACGTATGTACTATAGAAGGACTCATAATTTTAATTTCCCTACACGTGGATTGAATATGAAAATTAATTGAATTTTTTCTAAGAGTGGAGTACTTCAAATATATTTATATTGAGTAAAGGCATTTTTTAAGAGGATAGCAAATATCCATGTTTTTTTTTCCAACAACAAAGTAGATAGTATTAATATTGAAGAGGTGCATATGACTTTAGTTCAACAGATTAAAATCTATTATTGGAAATGAGACAGTAAAGAAGGTCTCGCAAAGGATTGAACCCCCCACCCCTTCTTGGTTTCCCCCTTGTGGTATTGGGAATAACCACTCCAACTAAATACTTAAAAAAACAAAGTAAAGAAGGTCTCGTACACTTCAAACACCATCATCAATAAAACAGAGTATAAATGGTGAAATAAAATTCATGAATTTTTACATTCACTTTAAGAAAAAAAGAGATACTATCCGGAATATTTCAAAAAGATAGCAAAAAAAGAGCAATAAATATAAAAAATACACATAAAACTAAATTTATTTATGAATAATATCATATAAAAGTAAGTATTTTGGTGATTTTTTATTAAAATATAGCCAAAAACCATCCAAAACTAGCAAAAAAAAAAAAGACAATAAAACTTACAATAGAAACAAAAGAGAAAAAAACAGAAAAAAGAAGATAGCATCCAATACCCATATTTTTAAGGAATATTCATTTTAAAAGTTAAGCATAATCAAGATGTATAATAATTAATGTATCTTTAATTGAACTCTGTTGATTCTTTAATAATTTTTATTTTTATTTTTTGTGATAGCCATTTGAAAGTTAAGTTTATCCCAATGCAAGATTTTTTTTTTACAACGGAAATACCAATGCAAGATCCTTTAATTATAGGACACTGATAGGCAATTACGCTGCGTAAGTTGACAAAAAAAATTGAAAAATTTTCATTTTGACCCCTAATATTTACATGAGAGATAGTATAATTATAGGGATCATTTAGGTAATTGTGCGTCTCAATAGACACACTGTGGATATCTACCTTTACCCTTAATTATAATATTTTTTACATATAGACTTGAATTTGATGTATATGTATATATGTTTATGAACCACCTACTTGTCTCCAAGAAATATATATATTCATTTTTTTTAGAAAAAATGCCTCGCATAAATACAAAAACTATATTGCAAAACTTCTGCAAATTTAATCGAGTAGGTCACCTAAGGGTGTGCATTTTTTAACCGCAACCTGAGTTCCAATCGAAACCGAGCTGAGTTTTGGCAGCGGTTTGGTTTGGTAGAAAATCGAGTGGCAGTTTTGTTAAAATTATAGGTTTTTTCAAAAATTTAGAATTCGGTTCGGTTTAAGGGTTACTACCTACTAAATTTCTGAAATTATATTATATATATATTACGATGTCATTTTGATATTTTGACCTAAGTATATAAATGAATATTTGTTAACCCTAAATCATTTCTAACCCTACTCTCCTCTATCGCCGCCTCTCTCTCTCGACTCTCTGTTCTCTCTTCTATCTTTTCTTCCCTTTCGTTGTTCCAGATAAACCCTAACCCTAAAATCAAATGCCTTGTTGGATCTTCATCTCTCGCCGCCATCACCTGCTTCTATGTATTTGTTCATCACTCTCTAATCTCGTAATCTCTATGTATAACAATCTCTTTTCATTTATTGTTGTGAATCTTGTGATTGATGCCTTCGTTTTCAGTTTGACCACAGTGGTTACTCATCATGTTTCATCATTTCTGTTAAAGCCTTAGAGGCTTAGACTATATCTCTCTCCTCTGTCGATCTTTCTCTTTCGATCTCTCTTTGACTCTTAAGTTTTTAGTGGATCTATCTTGAGGGGATCTCGGTTAAAGGTAATGATTTCTTTATTTGCATCATCATTTCAAATATTTTTTATTTTATGCATGTTGGTGTTTTTGCTATTTTTGGGGTCGATCTGTTCCATTCTATACATGTTTGCTCTTTTTCTTCATTTCAATAGACTGTACCATACTGCCATTATATACTTATATATTTGGCACTGTTTGTTTATAATCTGTTGGTTATGCCTTATGTCATCTGGTGGTTTCATCTGTTGGTTTCATCTTTTGGTTTAATCTGTTGGTTTCGTGATCTGTTAGTTTCATCTTTTAGTTTAATATGTTGGTTTCATGATCTATTCGTATGGCATCTATTTGTTTCATCTTTTGGTTTCATCTGTTGGTTTCATCAAATCAAGTTTCTATACCTTGTATGTTTTCATCTAAATTTTGTATTTTGGTTTAATATATTGGTTATGTGGTGGATATGTTGGGGGTTCGATCCGTTGGGGGTTAATATATTGATTTTGTATTTATAATCTTCTTTTGATCTGTTTGTTCTATGAGCTTAATATACATGCATGTGTTATAACTTCTTTTGATCTTTTCTGGAATTTTGGATGCATGTGCATATAACTGATAACTTGGATTTGTAATATCTGGCAAATAAATTAATCTGTTCTTTTTTTTCTTTTAAGTTTTGCAGTGTGCCTTCCATATTCTGTGCATATTATTTGGTGCACATAATCAAAATATAAGGATGGAAGCATAAAGTATGCTTTCTGTTATTATGAGAATCACTTTGACTGTGATTCTCAAACTTAAGGGTGGAAGCTAATTTGGCACTTTTGTGACTTGGAGTTTGAGTGACTGACTGTGGTCAAACCATTTAGTTAGAGGCTCAATTCCATAAGGTGTGTTTGTTACCTACTTAACTCTATTCAAATTTTTTCATACTGTATTCACTAGTGGAAATTCAATTAATTGGTTGTGTTTGCTTTTTATGCATTTTAGATGGATCAAACCACACTTTCTGATAGTACAAGCCTCGGTACTATTACTGAGCCTGATAAGTCTATGGTGGAAGCTCCCAAAGAAAGTGACAACAATGTCACTCAGGCATCAGAATCAAAACCTGGGAAGCAGTAACCTGTTGCCCCTAAAAAAAGGAAAGAGAGTGAAAAAAGAGCTGCATATTGGGAGCATTTTGAGTAAATACATGATGAAGCAGGTGTGGTTGTGAAGGTGAAGTGTAAGTATTGTGCCTCTATTTACAATTGTTATTCTAAAACATATGGCACCTCCTAACTTAGAAACCATGTTTTGCATTGCTTGAAAAACCCTAATAGTAAAGAAAGTAGACAAGAATTATTAACTCTGAAACCTAAACTGAATGTGGAAGCACTTGATAGTAAAACCCTAGGAGTCATTGGCACTTGGAAGTTTGATCAATTAGCCATTAAAAATACTCTTGCTGAGATGTGTATATGTGATGAATTACCATTTAAATTTGTTGAAAGGGAAGGGTTTAGAAAATTCATGTCATTAGCATGTCCCAGATTTAAAATTCCATCTAGGTCCATGATATCTAAAGATTATTTCACAATTTTCCTTAATGAAAGGGGGAAGCTTAGAGAATTTTCAAAAATAAATAGTCAAAGGATCAGCATTACAACTGACACTTAGACTTCAATACAAAGAATTAATTACATGTGTGTTACTTGTCATTTCATTGACAATGAGTGGAAGCTGCATAAGAAGATCCTTTCATTTTTTCCTATCACCTCCCATAGAGGGGAGTATATTTCTAAATGTTTGGAAAATTATTTGCTTAACTGAGGTCTTAAATCTATTTTCACAATTACAGTTAATAATGCTAAATCTAATGATGTTGTTGTTGGGTATTTTAGAAAAAAGTTATTAAGTTGGGGGGCTAGCAATGTAAGATGTAAATTTTTAAACATGAGATGTATAGCTCATATACTTAACCTGGTTGTAAATGATCGGTTGAAGGAAGTAAACAAGTCTGTAAAAAAAGTTAAGGAAGCAGTTAGATACATTAGGAACTCTCCTGCACGTTTAAGAAAATTCAAAGAATTTTTAGATTTAGCTGGGGTTGACTCTAAGTTGTCTTTGTCTCTTGATGTGCCCATAAGGTGGAACTCCACCTATCTGATGCTGAAAACTGCTTGTTTATATCAAAAGGCCTTTGAGAAGTATGAGGAACAAGACACTGCATTTAGACCAGACCTAGGTGATGAAATCCCTAATTTTTATTATTGGATTTATGTTCAAAAACTGGTTGAACTGTTAGAGATTTTCTATGACATGACAATTAGAGTCGGTGGTTCTCATTATGTTACTTCAAACACTTTTTTCACTGAAATTTCTTACCTGCACTATATGTTGAGTGAGTTCCATAATTCATCTGATTTCTCTTTGTAATATATGGGTTTGAATGTAACACCTGCCCTCTAGTATACGTATTTCTGACATATACATTACCTTTTATACATGGTAGAGTAGTGGGCTTAATTGAAGTTGGATATGTGTATGATTGTAGAGAGGTACCTAATTGTATAGAAAGTTAGGATTAAATTGTCACAATATAAAGTTAGGGGTTATTATGTAATATATCCATTTTATTAAGGTGTGGAATGGATATTGTGGGGATAAATCTCTATAAATATCTATAGATTTTATTATGATTAATTACTTGGCCAACTAAGTGCCCAAGTGGTAAGTTGTGATAGGTGTGTATGTGTGTGTGTGTATATGTATATGTGGGTGTAAGGAATTGTAAAGATTTGTGTAAGGAAGAAGAGAGTGGATTTTTGAGAGCTTTGGGGAGATTTGGATCTTGTTGAAGTGGTCTAGTAAGAGGATGGAGAAGCTTTAAGAGGCTTTTATCCATTGGAGCATCAATTGGTAAGCTTGATATGCTTTTATGTTGATTTAAGTTAGGTTTTTGGTTGTGTCAAATTTGGGTTCTATTTTCATGTTGCTTCAGTCCTAGTATTTTTGTCATATCTTGAGTTTTAGAGCTCTGATTTGAGCAAGGTTAGATGCTTTGGAAACTTCAGATAGTCTCCTACAATTTTTGTGTTTTGACATTGAGCTGAAATTGCTGTTTAGATGGTCTGGCAGAGCTTAACATTTTCTTGCTCTTGCTGTCAGCCCTGTTTTATCCGATTTTAATCAAAAATTCATAGATTATTTTGTACAGGTCCAAATTGAGTAATTCCAATTGGAATTGTTAGTAGACTCATATTACTAGCTTCAGTATGATTTTTATAGTCATTGGACTTGTGTATGAATTATTTGGATACATTGAATCTTGAGCTTTAAAGTGCATCTAGTGAATTTGGTGCAAGTGAAATGGTTAGTTTGGGAAATTAATAAATGACTATATGTAGGAGTTGATAAAGGGAAAGAAGGCACTCCTAATTAGAAGAAAGACCCTTTTTAAAGTAGGGAGCAATTGGAGGTAAGTAATTACTTACATATGTACATATATAGGCTAAAATTCTATTGTCTATAATTGTGTTTTCATTTACTAAATATGAATGAATTATGAATTAATGATGGTGGATGAATTGTTAATATAATGATTTATTTTGATGCAATTGTGTTGAGTTGTGTCGAATATGATATAGAAAGAGTTACACCTTTTTGTGTATTACAAATGGGAGGATTTGTTAGCAAATAATGATATGAGTATGTGTTGTGGTATATTATTGGTATATGATTGGTTTACTTTTGCTATACTTTTGGTATATAAAAGGTATATTTTCCGTTTATAAATGTATATTTTGAATGCTATAAATGTGAGCATGGATGAAATGTTGGCGAATTATTGATGATGACTTGTTGAGATGCAATTGCATGGAATTGCATGGAATTGTATTGTGTTATGTTGGTTGTGTTGTATTTCACTTGAAGGTGAAACATGTGAGGAATGTGAGGATGTGTGATTGTGAGATGGGCAAGCTAAGCCGGGCGTATAGCTACCCATGATTGATATGTGAGGAGTGAGACTGAGCCGGGCAGATAGTCTCACTAAATGGCCATATAAATGAGATTGTGATTATGAGATAGGCAAGCTAAGTCGGGCTTATAGCTATCCAATATGTGTGAAGTGAGACTGAGCCGGGTGGATAATCTCACTAAATGGCCATTTGATTGATATTGAAATTATGAGAAATATAGCCAATGAGGCTAAGTGGGAGGTATTTATGTGAGGATGAATCCGGCCGGATAATGAATAGTGAGAATGAAATATGAATGTGTAAACTCTTGAAATATTGTGAATTTAGTTATAAGTACCAAATATATTGTTGAATGTGATTATGTGGATACTAATTGGTGTGGTGATTCACACTTACTTTGAGTTTATACTTTTAAATGAAATAATGTATGAATGGATGATACAAGTTAATGAATTATGAATATAAATACTTTAAGCTTGTGATTGATTGTGAATCAGCTGTTGGTGAATGAATTTATGATGTGTGGTATGTTTATGAGGTGTTTTTAAGCTTGATTTGAGTTGTGTTCAAGTATGGAATGAATTTCAATGCATTTGGATGGCCAAAAGAGTGTTTTGGCCAAGGTTGGGCTGCTCAAGGGTTGCTCATGACCGTGAGCAACCCAGCCTTCTTGAAATAGTAGATGGCTATTTTTTGGCTCCAGCTAGGGTGCCCACAGTCTGGCTCGCGACCGTGAGGAGCCGACTCACGGTCGTAAGCCTCTTCCTCACGACCGTGAGGATGCACCCGTGAGGAGCTCAGCCTCCTCCTTCTATACACTTTTGTGTCTATATTTTTATTATATCTCGAGCTATAAAGCTCCAAATAGAGCATGATTTATGTTAGGTCCTAGAGGCTGCTGAAGAGAGGGCTGAATTGAGGTTTAAAAACTTTTACTGAAAATCAAACTAACTTTGTAAAGCTGGTATAGAGAAATCAGAGAGCTAAAAAGTGTACTGGCTTGAAGTTGAAACCAAGAAGACAATTAAAAAACTTAGCTTTGACTTGAGCTGAATGGCTTTAAAATAGAACAAACTAGATTACTAGCATCAAATCATCACAAAGAAAATCAAGAGAGAGAGCAACACAACACAAGAATTTTATCGTGGTTCGGTACCTCTTGCCTACATCCACTCCCCAAGGAAACATCCCTGAGATTTTTCACACTATAAGTTATCTCTTTTCACAGGTAAGAGACAAACTTTTTACAGCCTTAGTACTACCCTTTCCTAAGCTGCTGCCCAGTCTGGTTTTGTTAGCTCCAGTAACTATTTCCCTTCTGGTTTTTTCCAACAGCTCCAGCAACTGCATACAAGCACTGGTTTTAGCTAGCTCCAGCAACTATGCACTCATTCCTCTCAATGGTGCCTCTCAAACTAACCACAGTAGTTTGAGGTTGGTATGTGTTTGTGTCTCTCACAAAGACATGGTTACACAATTGAAGCTCTATAGGTTTTGAAGAGAGTTGATTACTCCAGGAAGCACAAAAGCAATTTTTTGAGTTCTCTCCAAAAACAACAAGCAAGAAAAGCAACAACCTCACACACCCAAGATTTTTGAAAGAGATGTATTTATAGGTGTCTTCCGAAAGTGAGTTTGCCCTATTTTTCAAAAATCAAAAAATGTTGTTACTGTAATCCATGCAAAAAGTAATCATATGAAGAAGTATGCTTGGTTCAGGATAAAATCAGCTTCAGGTAAATGATAAGCTTTCTGCAGCAAACCTCTGAAAAGTTCAGAGTCAACTTTTCAAAAATAGGCTGGCAGAAGATTGCTTTCAAAAATCACATGTAGGACATTTCTATTTTGGTGCAAAATCTTTCTTGATATACCAAAAAGTAATTTTGTTCTTTTGCAAGCCAACTTTCAATAAAGCTCAAAATGGAATTATTTGAACCAAAATTTTTTTCTCAAAAATGGTTTTTGCAATTTTTGAATAAAATAAATTTTTGGCTTCCAAGAAATAATTTTTCTCTTCTTTACCCTCACCCAATTTCCTAAATTACCACAATGCCCTTCTTCTTTCTTCATAGGCTTCAATGTCTCCTTGCATGGGCTTACTTGGGTTTCATCATCAAAATTGGGCTTGTTGCAATAAAGTCTTGAACTTTTATTTGTTAACCCCTTCTAATAATATCACTTGCAAGAAATCCTTTAGTGCATAAATATTTATCAACTATTATCATAGCCAAAATCAAAGGCAACACCTTGAGGTCGACAATCTCCCCCTTTTTGGTGATGACAAACACTTTAATAAATATTTTTCAATAAATAATAATGCAAGCAATAAAATGATCATGTGATGATGAATGATATCCCGAAAACACTTAAAGTAAAAGAAGATAAAATAAAAAATAAAGTGAAGGAGAATAAAGGAAAATAGAGGAAAAGAGCAAACAAAACAAAACAAAAGGAATTTTAAAGGAAAGAAAATTAAACAATAAATTAAAATAAAAGAAAATAAGAGAAAAACAGAAATTAATTTAAGGGAAAGAAAAACTAAACAAAAATTAAAATAAAGCTCCCCCTTAGTTGGTGTTCGAAACAAAAACAGCTCCCCCTGAATACATGGCCAAATATTTTTGAAAGAAAAAATATCAACTAAAAGTTATATGATTTCACTTTTGAATACAGCAAGCTAATGTTAAATTAGATTAGGTATATCAAAAGGCTATTGCTTGTGATCATGCTGACAGGTTACAAAGATAACGAGTTTAGAGCAAGCAGAATAAAAAAAATAGCATGATCATGATAT
>CATIWO010406597.1:0-12069 GCA_949673435.1 Macaranga tanarius
TTAAGCACATTAAATTAGACATGAATTTATTTTTATTTAACACATTAAATTAGCCATGAATTTAATATTTGTGGCAAAAAGTCTAAATGATTTAGCCACAAATATATTTGCTTTTGCAGCTAAAAAATTATTTGTTAGCCATAATTTTAAATATTGTGGCTAAAATTTTAATTTTAGCTGCAATTTAAATCAAGTTATGGCTAATTAATATTATCAGCTACAAATTTAATTTTGTAGCTAATTACTTGTGGCTAAATATATAATAAATATTTTTAGCCACATAATTTTAATGCTTGTGGCTAATCAAATTTTTATTTGTATAATTAGCTATGCAGTTATAATTTATGTGGCTATAAAATATATTTAGCTACAATTTTTATGTTTGTGGCTAAGTTTTGTAGCTGTATGTGGAATTTGTAGTAGTGTTAGCCATAAATCGACTATTTAGTCTTTGAATAAGTCCGATTGCAGAAATACCATGAAAAAAATTATAACAAAGAGATATCTAAATTCCATAAGAGAAAACCATAAAAATCCTATTAAGGGCAAGAACTTCATGAAGGAATATTCAATAATTTCAATCAAAAAAATCAACAGATCTCTGATATGTATTTTATTCAATGCAAAAACAAAATAAAACAAATAATATAGAAATATAGAGGACCATTGCCGATCGAAAAGATTATCGCGGTGACTAACATGAAAATTTTGAAGAAAAATCAAGAACAAAAAAAAGAGAGAGAAAAGAGGTGGCTAGAGTTTCAGAGAATAATGTTTTTGTTAAGAGCTATGCATTTTTTTTTCAATTATAGTTGATCCTATCCTTTCTTTTCTTCAGCGTAGATACCATTAATTCTTTTTATAGTAACCCTTTTGAATGTTTGTAATGTTCAGTTATTTTTAACGACAATCTATATCTGTAATAATGCATAATAATCAGTTGTTTTTAACGACTCATTTTCTACGACCCTGGTGCTTCTACTCCTCCCCATCCTCTTCTTCAACTCTTTATCAAATAAGCCTTCCTATCAAGTCTCCAACAATCCACAGTTTTAATCTCTGCATCAAATCTTAATTGTTTGAGACATATTTCACTGTATACTCAATTGTACACTGTAATTCAGATATAAATAGAATTATACATTCCACGTTAGTAAGGGAATTGTCATATAAGTGCGCTATTCTAATTTAAATTTGAATAAAATTAAAATAAATCAAATTTATAATAGAGCAAATTGATACCATTCAAAAGTTAGGATGAATTTAAAATAAATAAGAGACAAGACTAAATATAGCAAATTCTCTATAAATCAAAAAATTATTAAAATTATTAATTTAGTGATATATTAATTAATCAATAAATTATTATGTTATTAGTTCACAGCTAGAAAATGAGTACATTTTTCAGTACCTATTTTTTAAGAAATTTATTCATTTTTTAACAAAATAAAATTTATAAGTGTATTTATTATTTTCAAATATCTCATATATTGTTTAGCCTATTATATTATTTCATTTTATACATAGTTAATCACATAAAAATTTTATTTAAATAAATAAAATCATGATACAACCTATTAATTTTAATAAAGAATAAACAACATTCTACTTATATTTAAAAATATATATAATAATTATATACCACTTATTGCTATTTAAAAAGTTATTAATTTATATATTAGACGGGGAGTTTAAAAAATATATTTATAATTAAATAAAATTTCAAGTTCAAACTTTGAGTATGGAGAAATAGGTACCCTTTATAAAATTCACCCAACTCAAATTTTAAAATGATCAAATTTTATGTAACTACTAAGAACATCAATAATAATAATAATAATAATAATAATAATAATAATAATAATAATAATTAGTACTGCTCAAAAGAATGATCAGATATCTCACATACATAAAAATGTCTTATCCCTCATCAGTGTCTCAATGTACAAAGTCTAAAGTGAGAGATGGAATAGGTCGGACGAATCATGTCCCTTTCTAACCCATCGAAGAACATTGAGATTTTTTTTTTCCCTCTTCTAGATGCTTTTTCAAGGATTTAATTCCCCTCATCTTTCATTGTCTTAACTAATAAATTAATCTCCGTAAAAAAAATTAATAAATTAATTTTATAGTTTTTACACTTTCACCCATTTTTTTGTTTAATTTTCTGCATAAGTTTGATTGATATAATTTTCAACTGTAACTCAGTTTAAAACGACATTTATCGATTTATATATTTAAAATTTATTTATAAAATACTATTCACAAAAATTAAATTCATAATATGAATTAAAGAATGAATCTAATTAATTAACTTTTTGTGAGATAGTATAATCTCACTTTCCTTTGTTTCTTTAATTTTTTTTAGTAGGGTATTTGGTTGATTTATTGAACAATGACCAACCACCCACTAAATTATTTATTTGAATATTTTTTTCGAACGTCTGCATCTAAATGCCATCATGTATTACTTGGGATTGGTTGGGTTTGCAACTTTTAGGCACTTAAAACTTGAAAGGTTGTTTTCCATTGATGAACCAAACATATAATTAACCCAATATATAATGATACCAAACCATCTATAACATATGAAAGCCAAATTATATAGTCGATGATTAATTAAGCAGTATATAAAAATTGGAGTGTATGAACTGCAAGTCAGTTGGATTCAAATTTAATTCTATTCGCGTGTCTGTCACTATGCATGGATTGAGAATATAAAGGGAATGGAAGGAAATAAGAGGAAAATTAGATTTTAGGTTATTTGGCTAAAAGTTAATAAGGGGAAAAGAAATTGAAGGGGAATTATTACCCCTTATTTCACTTGTAGGGGTGAAATTGATTACACTTTAAATTGGGGTGTAAAATATTTCAACTCCAAAACACATTGTAATTTTAAATTATATTTCCTTTTCAAATATTTCCCTTTCTTTTTCCTTTATTGAGTTACCAAACATAACAATATATATAGTTTTTATTCCCTCCCATCCCTTCCATTCTCTTTAAAAAACCTTCACTTCCCTTCCCCATGTAGTTGCCATGAATCAAATAGTAGTAGTAGTGTATATATATATAGTAAGTGGTTAAATTTGAACCATTTATGCAGCCCTTCTTAATTTTTTTATTAATACAAAGTCATATGATCTAAATATTTTATTATTATTATTATTATTTTATTAATAGGGAGGTCTTATAACCTAAATATCGATGGAATGCATAACAATAGACAATAATTCTTTTTTAAATCTTCGATGACAGAATTTAAACTTTACATCTCATGATGCACTTGGAGTCTCACTAGTAATTTTTTTTTATTTTTATTAGTATAATTTTCTACCAATATTCATAAAAATATTAACTAATTTGAATCGAATAGAGTAAATTCTATTAAATAAATAATACTATTTCAGCGTATATTTTTTTTATATTTAAGGTTCGAACTTGAAATTTTATTTAAAGAAATTTAAATTTTTTACTACTTAAATTAATAAAATATTATTTTTTATTATTAATATATAAATTAAATGGTTATTGCATTTATATTTAAAAAATTAATTTTATAAATTAAATATAATAAAATTAAAATTTTGATAGTTTAAGAGAATCTTAGAAAGTGATCACCATTAAATTATTTTCTCACTAATACTTTTTTTTTTCTTTTTTTTTTGAACATTATGAATTAAACATTCACTAACAAGGAGAGTATACAATGTCATTGTGGAACAAGATACATAACTGAAATATGACCTATTGTTCCCAATGTCGCCAGCTACAAAAGGAGAACCAGAGCTATCCAAGATACAAAAGAATCACAACCATATGAGGGATTCTAATTAATAGGCGTTGGGTTTATTAATCACTGATACTCTTTTTAATTCTTTAATAGGTGTTGGGTAGTGATTCTATCACTCTTGCATATTCTTCTGGACAAAATAATCTAATAGATTCCAAAACTCAACCAAAGTACAGTAAATGAACACATCCCAACCGACCAATAATATAAAACAATTAACAAAGAAATATTGAGACTATATTTTTTTCAAAATATAAAAAGCTTGGTCGGTAAATGACATGCATGTTTCTTAGGATATCAATTAGAGTTTTATCTGTAGTACTATATATTTTTTTTAATCATAGACCGGTTGGTCTTTTGTCCCTAAGAGATTTTGGAAGAACGGGAGGGAGAGAGATTCTAACCCTGCTCTCACTTTAATGTCCTTTAAGCCTTTACCACTGAGGCAAATAGGCGAGGACAGTACTATATATACTAGAATATAAACTTTTATTTACATCCATAAAGGGTTAAATCACAAAGCAAATCATCATATAAATATTGATTCATAAATTTTGTATTAAAAAAGTTATAAATTTGGATTAATAGATTTTTTTTTATAAACTAAAATTAAAAATCTTAACTTGAATGATATTTTAATTTTATTTGTAAATTAACAAGTTAAAATTTATTTGATTTTACAATATTATTTAATTATAATTATTAAGTAAAATATTATCTATTTTGAATATGTAAATTGAATGGCCAGATTTTTAATATATATTAAATATTTTACACATTATAAATAATGTGTGTATATATATATATTATGAATGTCATTAATCATTAAATGAACTACATTTAGGAAGAATTTCTCAATTAATCAAAATTTTATTAGGATGATTTTTGTTATAGAAGAAAGGCAAATATGGGTGGTCCCTTAAGGGGACAAAAAAGTATGGGACTTTTATGGAGAATTGGAAACGGGACCCAAAGCAACATACCAACCCATATCAATCAATCAACATAAAACACCAAATGAATCTCTTTCAATTTTAATTGGAACGGCTCCACCTAGCTGACGCTGCCCTTCATACTTTTGCCTTCTTCTTCTTCTTGTTTTTTTTTTTCTTTTTTTTTTTTTGTTTTTTTTTACTTTTTTCTTTCTTTCTTTTCCCCCTTTTTCTTCCTCCTAGTCCTAATTAATGAATCCTTAGGTTGCCCTCTTGTTAATTTCTGTATATATACTGATAAATAAGTTTATAATGAAAAAAAATTAATTAAAACAAAAAATAAAAAAGAGCGAAATTCAACAAGAAAAATTAATATAACATATAACTATATAATTTAAAATATTAATTGATATCTATATTTATAATTAAATACCTTATTAATAATAATTTGTTTTAATTTTATTAAATATTTAACATCGATCAGCTATCAATTATCATTCATCGCTGTCAATTATTAAGAGTAATTTAGCAAATTAAATTGTAGAAATTTCAAAATTCATGGAACATGAGATTAAAAACTGGCACTCTCAAAGTTAAATACAATGGAGTATCTAGCAATTAAAATAGCTAAAGTAGTGGTGATTACATCAGCAAAATGAAAATTCGACAAAAAAAAATTATGAAAAAGTGTAAAAATAATTTTATTGAATTTAAGAAGAAGAAGAAGTAGAGGAAGTAAGTAATTAGGGACCACTGCAAACGTAAACGGCACTTTCATGGTTGAAACAAAGAGTGGTGCTTCTCCACTTGCTATTTACATCACCAAATAAAAAAGTGCATCTCCATCTCTTGGCTTATGCCATGATTTTAAGGTCTCTTTTTTTTCTTATCAACACTTTATACATTTATTTTCTTCCACTTAATTTGTTTTTGTTTCCTCTATAATTCTTTGATTAGCAACACTTTTTTATAAGTGAACATTTTATTTCAATTTTTATTGCTTGGGTCTTCATTTTAAAGAAGAAGGAGAGCATATTTAGAGCTAAACGAAAATTGAACAATATATAATATACTTTGATTTCTAGAAAGTGTTTGATTCATCTCATTTAAATGGTTGATAAATTTTTTTTATTAAATAATTAAATTATAATTGTTTTTTAAAATTTAAAAATCAATTACTGATAGATATTTATATTCAAAACAACTTTAATTTTTTATTGAAATAAAATAATAATGCTTTATGGATGATTACTAAAATAAAAATCAGGTTGAGATTTTTAGTTCAAATCTCATTCAATAAAGAGAATGAAAAATTTAAGAAAAAATATATGCTCATATTTATGTTTAATGTCACTTATCATATTTTACAATTTTTAACCATAAAATTCAAATCAAATGATTAACGTTTATTTGAAAAAAATAAAGCTTAAATTTTGAAAAGTGGGTTGTTATGTACTAAATAATATAATCTCAACCATAATTATATTAACTAAAATAAAAAAAAGGATCTTAATTTTTTTTATTTTTTATTAATAGGGAAGTCAAAAAATTTAAATACCAATTAATGAACTGCACAATATAGGAGCAGTCATCTTTTTTTAAGTCATATAAAAATAATTCCAGAAATCAACAATAGTAGGATCTCAAATTTTTTTTATTTAAGTATCCATCCCATATACAAAATTTTGCATGACTCAGCTAAAATATTGACATAAGAAAAAAAATAATTAGCTAAATTTTATAGAGAAAAACTCAATCAAAAAAAGATTAGAGATCATACTTTTTTTCGTTTCAATTTATTCATAAAGTTGATAGTAAAATTAATGAAAAGATCAAATCTCCATAAGATTGGAGATAAAACCTAGGTGTGTAGCTTATGTGAGTTGAGACCGACTCTGTCAAATTTTGTTTTTATATTATAGTATCTTGCTTGTTTAATGAATTGTATATGCTTTGCTTGATACTTGCCTGTATCTATGGATTTGTTAGCTACTCACACAATTCAATTTGGTGGCATTTGCGAAGAATCCATACAGTACTACACTGTTAATTAAATAATTCAAAGCATTCCTTTTAATTAGGCAGGCTAGTACACAAGAAAATGATCGCATTAATGAAGTAAACATATCTCAATCACGGACTTAATTCATTATTTATATATCTCTCTGAAACTATTATGTTTTAGCAATAAAAAATTATAATAAGGGAAAAGATAGATGGCATGCAATGAGACGGTGAATAATACTATCATGCTCGCATTTTCCGTAAAATACCTTTTAAAAACAAACAGCTCCTGTAAATGAAGGGGCAATTAAGTAATTTATAAAAAATTCTACAAATATCATTCCACTTATAATAATAAGAGTGATTCTATTCATGACCGTGAAGACCTATACATACATTATATATTATATTTAGGTAATCTATAAACTTATGAATAGTTAGGTTAATTGTAATTTACTTTAGTACTTAATATTTTTGAGATTGCTGAATATAACACTCATTTCTAAAAAAATTATTGTGAATTTATTTCAGTTTAAAACTTGTCGACTACTCCAAACTGAAAACCCCTAGATCTATAACTAAATCATGAGAATAAATTACGAAAACAGAATTACGAAAGACAAATAATAAAAAGAGAAATTGAAATATACCAAGAATAGGTAAAGTAAGAACAAGAAAATTTCATTCTTAAAAGAGCCTGCCATTTCCACTGAGGAAGCATCCATGACCATACATAAGAGCACACCCACTATCATAATTTTTTTTTTTTTTGGACGAACCCACTATCATAATTTTTTTTTTTACATAATTAAACCCAATTAATAATATTAATTATTAATACTATCTTTCTTATAGCTCATCATGTGAAACGTTTTTGTTGATAGAGTTGATATGTTCAATTGATCAAGTAATGGAGTTTGATGGGCTAATGGGCACTTTTTAATCATTAATCTTTTTCTCCATGGCCATCATCATCATCACCTCACTCTCTCAAGTCTTCCAAGTCAAGCAGCAGCCACAGTCTCACTTTTCCGAGAAGAAGAAGACGATGACTTGGAGGTTGAACTTGTTGTGGATGGTGATGCATGGCTATGATCTTCTTTCTTTGATCCCATAATAACACTACTGCTACTACTACTACTACACTTCTCATTTATTTCGTCATGCTTCATCTGCTTTTCTCTGCACTCTAGACTACAAAAAGCTGTGTCCCCTCTGTTACATATTAACAATATACACACCACTAAATTAACATTCAAGAAAATTAATCAATCTTTGCCAATCTTGAAAGCTAAAATCATTCAAGAAACAAACAAAACAAAATACCCATCAAGATTTTTTCTCAAGAAAATGATAATTAGAAGCTTGATTAATATAAACAAAGTGTAAAAATACATACCTATACATGTAAATATCTTTGCCATGGCCCAGACGGCGTTGACAGAGGCCACAGGTTCTCAAGAAATGAGCAGTTTCCAAGAAATCAGCAGAGTTTCTTTTTGGGACGTAATTTCTTGGGGATAACATGGTAGCAGCCAAGAAACGTTGATCATATTCATACAATCCATAATTACAGTTATTATAATTAATACCACCATTAACATAATTCCCATCAGAGATACTCATCATCGTATTTATATTAGTGCTGTTGCTCTCGTAATAATTTATAGACTCATCTTCTACTTCTTGGTGCTGGTTCTTGTTATTAGTATGATCATCATCATGAAGGTGATGGTGATGGTCATGGGATGGCTCAGGAAGATCGAGGGTGATGCCAGTCATGCTGGTGGTTCTTCTGATAGGTGGGCGTGGACGCTTCCCTAGCAGCATCTTTTCTTTAGTGTTTCTTCTATAAAAGGAGAGAGCGAGAGAGAGAGAGAGAGAGAGTGTGTGTGTATGGTTGTCTGTGTATGTTGTGGTAAAGGAAGGAGTAGAGAAGATAAAACGGAGAAATGGGAGAAGGAGACTGAGAGCGAATCTTGGCCGTTGCTTGCGGGCACCGGGTTCTAAAGCACTCCACGTCATATATATATATATATATATATATATATTTGCTTTTTAATGATCTTGCTTGCTTCTTGTTTTTATAATGATTTTTTTCTTAAAAAAAATTAATTTTTTGTTCTTCTAATAGAAAGGATGATTAATAATCAATTTTGTACGCTTGTAAGACTTCATTTGTTTAATTATATAAAATAACTTGTATTTTTTTTTTTTTTTGAAGATAAATGTTTTCACTTGAAAATAATTTTATGTTGTGTTGTGTTGTTTGGTTATGTACCAAGAATCACTTAACTTTTGTTTTCATATTTAGAATTTTTTATTAATAATATCACTTGAAAATTATTTATATTTTAATAAGAAAGGAAACTGTAAATTTGGTCGAGTAATTTTTTAAAAATGAAAACTTATTTTTTCAATTTTAACTTTTTTTAAAACTTATATTTTTTTCAATTTTAACTTTTTTTAAAAAAAATATTAAGTGCTATAAATTTAGCTAAATATTTTTAAATATTACAATTTATACACAGTAGTCATTAAATCTGTGCAACGCTATATATAAATGAATTAAAATTTTATTAATTATTTTAAAAGTATAGTTTATGGTTACTTTGTTTTCTTTGCAAAGTAAATGTTACTTTTTGTTAAAAAAAAAAAAAAAAGAAGAGTAAATGTTGCTTTATTAATAATCACTATTTAATGATTGAATTTACTTTTATTCTATGATAATAAAAATAAAGTAAAAATAAAATAAAAATAAAACTATTTTAAAATTTCCTCAGTAATTCAAATTAATTAATTAATTAATTTTTTAAAATAAATATAAAATAATTCAAATATATTAGTTAAATAGTCCTAATAAAATAGAAACTATAAATCAATTAAATAATTTTTAAAAATAAAAATATATTAAATAATTTTAAAAAATAAAAATATACTTTTTTTTTTTCATTTTAACTTTACATTTCTTAAAAAAATATAGCAAAATTGAAAGTTTTAGTATGACTACTGCTTAAAATCGGTAATGGTGCTGAATATCAAAAATAACTTAAGTCAAATAATATATTTTAAAATAGGATTATTTACAAAAAGAATGCATATATTTTAGTATTTTTTGTAATTTAATAATATATTTTCAATTTTAAAAATTTTATGCATGAACTTTTTAAATTTTTACAATTTAATATACACATGTTGTTTTTCGGTAATTGGGTGATGAAGTGTCAACCATAAATACATATATTTTATCATATTAGATAGCACCCTAACTCAAAATCAAAATACAACATTTTAAAACTTAAAAAAAAATCGCATTTTAAGAAATTACCTCCATCCCATCTAACAAAATAGAAGTCCTGATTTTGAAAATACAACTTTTTTTTCAATTTCAAAATGATGTATTTTGATTTTAAGTTAGGGTACTATATGATGTGACAAAGTATATGTATTTCCGGTTGATACATCATCATTCAATTACTAGAAAAATAATCGGTGCATTAAATTATAAAAATTTTAAAAATTCATGCATAAAATTATCAAAATTGAAAGTTTATGATTAAATTATAAAAAAATTAAAGTATATGTTTTTTTTTTTTTTGTAAATAACCCTTCAAAATATGGTGGTTTTACGCATGTTTCAGTTTTATGATGTTTCCTATTTTTTCTTTTTATTTATATGGTCTTCTTTTTCTCTTTTTCTTCTCTTCATGATTTCTCCTAAAATTCTTCATCTTTTTTTCCAAACTCATCACTAATTATAAAAAGATTTGTAAAATTAACCCCAACTAATAATGAATTTGTAGCAACAAAAAAATATCAAACGAGATGTTTTTTTTCTTCTTCTTATTCATATTTTTTTTTTTTACGAAAAAGGAAGTAACATTAAGCAATATCAGAGTTTAATACATCAACAATAAACTGAGGAGGGAACAAAGACCACTCCTTAAGATCTGACAAGGAAAGAGCAGCTCTAGCGAGAGAGTGAGCTACACTATTCACAGATCGATGAACATATTTAATTTGCAACATAGCAAAGGAATTGGCTAGTTGCTTACAATCGTCAATAAGCAATCCAAAATAAGAAGGAGAACCTGTAGAATAAAGGTTATGCACCACAGTCTGAGAATCAGTTTCTAAAATGACATTATCCAGCTGTTTATCCTTTAGCCAGCTAAGGGCCTCCCTAATGCCCATCGCTTCCGCATCAGTAGGATCAAGATCACCATTTCGGGGGGAACAACAAGCAAACATCATTTCGCCCAAGGAGTTTCTAACGACCCAGCCAAAGCCAACTTTCAGATTGGGAGGCGAAAGTGCAGCGTCCACATTAATTTTAAGCATATCACCAGGAGGGCGAGACCAGCGACGAGGAGATGCGAGCTGGCTGGAATTGACACGAGCAGAGCAGACATTAAATTGAAAGTGCTGGGCTTCCTTCCAGGCTGACAACTTTGATCGGGCAAATTGGACAACACCAGTAGAGGTCATAGCTTTGTCCCGCCATAGCACATTGTTCTTATTAATCCAAATTGCCCAGCTGATCATCACAAATAAACCACATTGATCTTGATTGCACTTAGAGAAAATATGCCACACCTAATCTACATAATAAGAGAAAGTAATAGGGTTCTGTTCTGACAGATTCTGAAATAGTGGAAGATTAGATATCCTTTAAGCATTGGCAGCCACACTACAGTCTGAGAAAAGATGCAAATTGGACTCTGTATTTGATCTGCACACCTTGCAACTAAGATCCACAATTACCCTCTTTTGAAGGAGGTTGGTAGCAGTAGGGAGGATATCGCGGCAAGCACGCCAAAAGAAATTCTTAACTCTTACTGGAATTCCAAGCTTCCAAATTCTATTCCACAAACTGCCATAACTGGAGAAAAGCTCACCTTGAATCAGCCGATAACAACTTTTTACAGAATAGTTGCCACTTCGTTCCTTCGACCAAAACCATTCATCCTTAATCCGACGATTTGATAATGGAATCCTATGGATCAGAGCAGCGTCAGAATTATTGAATAAAGAAGAGATAGTTGTTGCATCCCAAGACCTGCCACTACTATCCATTAAAGAATCTACAGAAGATAATGCAATACAATGAGGTAGTGAAGATGAGACTAACCCAGAATCATTACTAATTAGCCAAGGATCTGAACCAATATTGATAGTTGATCCATCACCCACACGAAATCTTGCTCCCTTTTTAACCCATTCCCTCGCTGCCCAAATACTCCGCCATACAAAGCTAGGATTGGAGCCTAAATTGGCATTCAAAAAATTACCAGTTTTAAAATATTTAGCTTTGAATAGACGAGCTACACAAGAATTAGG
>CATIWO010406714.1:0-14668 GCA_949673435.1 Macaranga tanarius
AATTTAAAAATTAAATACAATATAATAAAAATTAAAGAGAGTTACAAATTAATTATGTAAAATTTACCTGGATGAAACTATGCATTTGGCCCATATATTTATGTTGGAACAAAAATTTTTAGAAATACTTAATCATATTTATTCAATTTGTCCGTTTATAGTTGGGTGTGAAGAATAAAAAATAATGTAACATAGCAATAAATGTGCTGTGCAAGTGCAACAACTTCATCAGTACCTATGTCTTTTTTTTTTCTTTTTCTTTTGAGCTGGTAGTTTAATCTCTCACTATAAGAGAGGAGTGACAGAGAATTAAATTGTAATTGTTATATTTTATGTTTTTTTTTTTTTTTTTTTTTTTTGTCATAAGTGTACCATATCTTATGAGCTAAACCCTAAACAATAAGCCAAGTAGTGTGGTCGCAACACGTTGAGAACTTCTCATTTAAAAATTAATGAACTTAGTACGTTGTGTGGATTTAAAAAAAGTCTATTTGCTTGGTAAAAAATAATTGTAAAAATCAGATCTAATATTTAGTTGATTAAAATTTACAGAAAAATGGAAATGTAATTCTCTCATCAATAGAAATTATTTTTTTTTTCTTAAGGAATAAATTTTTATTCCCTTAAAAATTAACTCAAATCAACTATAAATTAATTAATAATGGCATATATTATCTAAAATTTATAAATAAAATATATAATTAGTAAAAATAATTATTAGAATATTTGAATAAAGAATATTTATTAAAAAATAATTTTCTAAAAAATATAATAATATATCATTACTTGAAAAAAATAATTTTAAAATGAATAATTATAATGTTAATTTTCAATATCTAAAAATATATTATAAAAATATTTTATGAAATGATGTTGATTTCCATTCATATTCTATAGTTAACGTCAACTAAACACCTTATTAAAATTTTCATTTCATTTCCAATTTCGAATGAACAAAATGAGTTCTAAAATTAAATTTTATGATAAAAACACATAAATATTACAAGAAACATATATTCAAACTTTTTTTAAAACTCGGCAAATTTGATCTTTTAATTTAAAAATTATTTCTTATGATATTGTGGTAGATTCTTTATATATATATATATATATATATATACAAAATGTAGTAAAACTTCACTACAGGAAAATTTATGTTTAGAGATGAAATTTAGAGGCAAAAATTTTATCACTAAATAAAAATAGACTTTTGTGACGGAAAAGTGAATTAACAATGGAAAAATATGCCCTCTAAATTTAGAGGAAAAGGTTACCATGAAATTACTGACAAAATAGAGAAGAAATATAGCAATGAAATTAATTTTCATCATTAAATTGGAAAAAATTTTTACAAAAATAATTAGGTACAAAAAACTTTATAAGTAATTAGAGACAAAATGGTTGTTCGTCTCTAATTACTAACAGATTATTTACTCCGTCTCTAATAAAAGATGGAATGGTTATTCTACCTTTAATTAATGATAAGTTATTTATTTTGTCTCTAATTAAAAATGGAATGGTTATTTTGTTTATGATTTAGAGATAAAATATTTTTTCGTACTAACTAAAGACAAAAATACTTGTCTCTAATGAGTGATAGATTTATTTTCATCTCTAAAATAATGTAAAAAAAACTTAGCAAATAGGAATGAAAAAGTCAAACCATCTCTAACTAGAGACAGAAAAGTTAGACCATCTCTAACTAAAGATAAAAAAATCTTTTCAACACTAATTAGAGAAGGAATAACAAAAATATATATATATTTCTAATAAACGCTATGATATTATGTCTTTAACCGTCTTTAATTTTATAGGTATAAAATTAAAGATAATATATCCTCTCAACAATTCAAATTTTTATTCAAAAAAAAAACAATTCAAATTTAGATATAAAATCTTTTCTGATCTCTAAATTATGACCGAAATTCGATTTTAATTATGTCACAAAAGTAGTGAGGGATTCAGTTTTTCATCATTAAAATTTACCAATGAAAGAAATAGGGATGAAATTATTTCATCATAATTTCATCTCTAAATGTAATAGAGATAGAACAAAGACAGAAATTTATGTTTATATTTTTTAATTTTATTGTAGGATTCGAACTTTTAGTATATATATATATATATATATAATTAAGTTTCAATACATCGTATATTATGTACTTGTTCGAACTCATATTTCAATATTTTCTCATTTAAATTCTATTTGTCCAATCTGTATTAGAATTTTATAAATAGGTTCTCACATCAAAAGCTTTTCGTATACACGTAAGTATTTTTATTAACACTCATTAATTTCATCATTTGAAGTTAGTATTTTGGGATAAGTATAAAAAAGTACTATGTGGTTTAATACTTTTTTTTATTTTTGGCCTTGTAGCTTTTTTTTTATGATACTTCAGTACCTTGTAATGTCTGCCATTAATAAATTTGAACCAAACTTACTATCACCGTTAATGTATTAACATGGATGTCGACGTGGATGTTGATGTACTAATATGAATGTCACGTGGATGATGAAGAATGTTGACGTGCTGATTTCATTATCCACATCGGCATCCACATCATCACAGTTAATGGTGTTAATGAATTTAACTCAAATTTACTAACGGCAGATATCATAAGGTACTAAAGTGTTATGAAAAAAGTATAAGACCAAAAATGAAAAAGCGCTAAACTACAATGTAATTTTTTATACTTTTCCCTAATACTTTTATTATTTTATGTTCCTCATTTTATTATCATTTGAATTGGTAGGACAACACCTTTCCCGTTAGCTCATGACTACCGGTTCTTTATGAAGTTGTAGGCAGATACTTCAATATAATAAAGTGGATTACACATGCTGAATTTTGTATGTTATGATAAATAATATCAACCCAGAAAAGAAAGAATTATAAGAATATTTATAATAGGAAGAAATATACGAATATCCATAATAGGATGAAATTAAAAGTGATTGGTCAAAAGAAAAATTCCTATAATTTTAATAATGTTAATATCATCTCTCAAACTCAAAGTGGTGTTATTGATGATAGATTGAGTTTGTTGACTAGCTCTTAAAAGTAGCTTTGACGTTGAGATTTTGTTAAAATATATATTGTCTGATTTGCTGATGATACTGATCAAATATTGATAGTACTTTGAGCAGTATAGTGTTGAAGAAAATGAGAATATTTTTTAATATGTTTAGTATGTTCATAGAACGCATCATTGTGAACAATAACCAATGGTAGAGCGTTGATCAATAGGATTACCTGTCCAATTGACATTTGAATATTTAGATAAGAAAAGAGAGAAATAAGGAGAAAACTGAAAGCCATTAAATCGAGTTTCTTTCACACAATGAAGAATTTGAAGAGCAAAAAGCAATCATATATTGGCTAACTATGTAGTACTCTCTAGGTACCACATATACGTGTCCAGATTAATAAAATAAAATATAAATAATAAAATTTTTCTTAAATGAAAAGTTACTTTATATATAAAAGTACTAGTTTATATAATGTACATAAATTTTTTACAAAATCTAAATATCAAAATGTAAATGCTCACGTGGATGGAAATGTTGACCATCAAGCACGTTGTTATCCCACCTGAGCTCACAACTATCCAAGCTTTAAGCTTCTACCAAAAAACTCCTCAAGCTAGGCTAACTATCCTGAAAACCACAATTGCAAAGGAATGAGCTTGCGACTCAATAAACAATTGATAATATAATCAAACATATAATACTCCTCAAGAACTAATTAAGGAGAAAATATAATAAATAACATTTCTATACATCAAATTATAAGAATTTAACATTTAGACTGTCTATGGAAGTCCAAATGACAAAGGAGTAAATGAGCACTAAAATATCAAGGTCAAATAGAGAATCTTAAAGATAGACTCAACTCAAACTCAAAGCGTGAAAGTTGTAGGAGACTCTTTAAAGTTTTTGTAGCATCAAACCATGCCTCATTTGGAGCTCTATAGCTCAAGTTATGGTTAAAATACAAAGACAGAAGTATGCTGAAGAAGGGCTGACTCGTCACGACGCGGCACACTCACGCCAAGTCAGCACCCTGAGTCACAGGCACGACTCGGCACACTCATGCCGAGTCGACATGGGTGCCAGGAGATTCAACCTGACTCGACTCTTCGGATCACGTTCCACTCTTTTGGCCATAACTCCCTCTACAGTACTCAGATTCAAGTGATTTAAGAGGCTATAGAAAGCTACTTCAGAGGGCTACAATTTTCTTTGGACATCTAGACTTAATTTGATTGTATAAATTAGCAAAAATGCCCTTGAAGTGACTAGTAATGTCAAAGCACATGGCTCTACATCAAAACATAACAATACTTCCCACAATAATACATTCTAAATACACTCAAACTAATTCAAACAATATTGTTGGTGTCTCATATATACCAAACCTCATTATTTCAAACAATCCTCTTAATCACAATTCACATTCATCCACATTCAATACATATGCAAATATAATGTGATAATGCATGATTATATAAGTTATATATTTGAATATATCTTTCCTCACACAATTTTCTCATACTTAGCCTCATTGGATATATTTCTCACAATTCATTCTCAATCAAATGGCCATTAGTGAGACTCTCTGCCCAGCTCAGTCTCAGTTATCATAATCAGTGTAGGCTCTCTGCCCAGCTTAGTCTCCACTATCACACACATTTCTCACCATTCATATCAATCAAAATGCACATGTATATATATATATATATATACTCTTTATAATTCATCATCTATTTTGTTTCTCATCATTTCCAATCATTATAATGAATCAAAATCACCATTATCACAACAATACATATTCATTCATACCACCTATATTCATTATTCTTGCCATAAAAATTGGTATACATAAACCAATATAGACAACAACTATAGTTGCATGAGAATTAGTATATGTAAATATTGTATTAACAATTACTTACCAAAAGGTTTAACTCATTCATAAAGCAAAGCTCCCCCTATAGAGTAGGGTTCCCACTTCCTCTTCCAACTCCTACATATCATATTTACCAAATTTTACAAGCAAGCATTACAAACCATTTCAAAAATACAAAGTGCAACTAAAATACTCTAATATCAACATGACTTAAACACACACACACAAAAGTCTAAAAACCCTCAAATTGCTACCACAACTAGGGTTTTGAGTCTTCTTCAATTCTAATTGGAATCACTTAAATAGGATGTGTGTGAAATTAATTATGAATTTTAGAATCCATTCAGCCCAAAATAGAGCATCTAGTGAGCAAGAAAATGTTCGGTCTTAATTGACCTTCCTAGCAACGAATTCAACCAAAACTCAAAATATAAAAGTTCAAGAGGACAAAGTTTCCAGAAAGTCCAACTTTGCTCAAATCAGAGTTGTAAAACTCAAGATATGGCAAGAACAAAATGACTGAAAAATAGAGTAATTTGGACCCGAATTTGCAACTAATTAAAACTCAATTAAATAAATCAATTACATAAGTAAACTTACCAAGTTGGCTTCAATGGATATTAAAGACCTTCTAACCTCCTAATTGCTAGCTCAAATAAGATCACAAACTCTCCAAAAATCTCTAAAAACCTCACTCTATTCTTCTTCTCCAATTTCTCTACATATTCCTTACACTAACACATACTCAAACAATTAAATATTCCTATAAATACAACCCACCAATCAAACTCTCTCATTTGCCCCAAAAGTCTTCTTATAATAATTATATTTTAAATACATATTTATCACTTAAAAATAATAATAATAATAATAATAACAATAATATCTATTAAAAAAATATTCATACAAAACACCCAAAATATCCACAAAACTCCTTAATGCTATAAGCATATTACACAATACCATTTTTAACTTTCTATTGCTACAACTAACTCCAAACTTACCTTTCAATTTGATCCCTCTCTACACTTATACCCACGCTTAAACTTAAATAAAGTCTACCAATTCTTATGCATAAAATACAATATGCACATTACTTATACATGTGCTAAAGGGCGGGTGTTATATTTCTTCCCCCCTTAAAAGAATTTCATCCTCGAAATTACTAACTACTCACCATCTTTTAAAAATAAGTTAGGATATTTCTGTTTCATCTGCTCTTCCACTTCCCAAATGGTGGCTCCACTTCACCCTCACTATCGGAATCTCCTTGTTTCTCAATTGCTTCACCTTTCGATCAAGTATCTCAATTGGCTCTTCCATATAGGTTAATTTCTCATAGATTTCAATCTCAGACTCTTGTATGATATGACTCGGGTCTGATCGGTATCGCTATAGTATCGACACATGAAATACATCGTGAATAAATGATAATTCTCTTGGAATGGCTAATCTATATGCTAATAGTCCAATCCTCTCAAGGATTTCATATGGTCCAACATACCTTGGACTCAATTTTTCATGCTTGCCAAACCTTAAAATTCTCTTCCATGGCAATACTTTTAAGAAAACTTTCTCTCCAACATTGTACTCCATTTCCCGTCGATGTTTATCTGCATAACTCTTATGGCGATCTTGAGCTACTTTTAAACATTTCTTGACCACTTAAACTTTTTCTATAGTTTCTTGTATTAAGTCCGGTCCTTTAATTTATCTCAAACCTTCCACATCCCAACAAATCGAACTCCTACACTTCCTTCCATAGAGAGCTTCATACGGTGCCATTCCAATGCTAGAATGAAAACTATTATTGTAAGCAAATTCTAATAATGGCAAATGGTCATCTCAATTACCTTTGAACTCTATAGTATAAGCTCTCATCATGTCTTCCAAGGTCTGTATTATCCTCTCCGATTTTCCATCCGTTTGTGGATAAGAAGTTGTGCTAAAAAGCAATTTGGTTCCCAATACTTCTTGTAAGATTTTTTAAAAATGCAATGTAAAATGCGGATCTCGATCGGATACAATTGATACAGGAACCTCATGCAATCTCACTATCTCGGAGACGTATAAAGATGTTAATTTTTCCAAAGAATCCGTTTATTATATTGGCAAAAAATATATGGATTTGGTAAGTTGGTCAACTATCACCCACACAACGTCATGTTTTTGAAATGTTCGTGGCAATCCAACCACAAAATCCATTGTTATTTTCTCCCATTTCCACTTTGGTATCTTCAATGATTGCAATCATTGCCTCAAGTTCAACTCTCTCTGTGTAGAGATATATTTCAAACTCTCATGGTCGGTGAAAATGAAAAATATTTTTCCATATAAATAATGCCTCTAAATCTTTAATGCATGGACAATAGCGGTTAAATTCCAGGTCGTGAGTAGGATAATTAGCTTTATGAGTTCGTAATTGCCTTGAAGTATATGCAATCACCTTTCCATTTTGCATAAGTACATATCCTAAATCTTGTCCCGAAGCATCGGTATACACCACAAATCCTCTCTCTCCAGTTGACAATGCTAACACTGGAGTAGTAGTCAAAGCTTTCTTTAACTTCTTAAAACTTCTTTGGCACTTGTCGGTCCATTGAAATTGTACACTTTTCTTCAGTAGATTGGCCAAAGGTCTTGCAAGAATAGAAAAGTCTTGCACGAATCTTCGATAATACCCAGGCAATCCTAGAAAACTTCTAATCTCTATCATATTTCTAAGTGCGTCCCACTCCATAATTGCTTTAATCTTTGAGGGGTCGGGGTTTCACTCCTTCTCTTGAAATAATATGCCCAAGAAATATAATTTCTTCCATCCAAAACTCACATTTGCTGAATTTTTTATACAACTATTGCTCTCTCAATATCTACAAGGCTATTTGGAGATATTGTTCATACACTTCCTTGCTTGAAGAATAAATAAGAATATCATCGATGAAGACAATCAAAAACTGATCTAGGTACCATTGAAATGTGTTGTTTATCAATGATATGAATACAGAAGGAGCATTCGTCAATCCGAAAGGCATAACTAAAAACTCATAATGTCCATATCTAGTTCGGAATGCAGTTTTAGGAATTAAAGTTTTTGCCATCCGAAGCTGCCAATAACCCGATCTCAAATCTATCTTTGAGAACACTGTGGCATCTTTCAACTGATCAAGCAAATCATCAATTCTAGGCAGTGGATACTTGTTCTTCACCGTGATTATGTTTAACTGCCGGTAGTCTATACATAATCGCATACTCCCATCCTTTTTCTTAACAAATAAAACCGGAGCTCCCCAAAGTGATATGCTTGGTCTAATAAACCTCTTCTCTAATAACTCCTCTAGTTGCTTCTTCAACTCTTTCAATTTTGTAGGTGCCATTCTATAAGAAGCAATCGATATTGGTGTCGTTCCCGGTACAGTCTCAATCTCAAAATCAACTTCTCGATATGGAAGTAATCTCAGCAAATCATCTAGAAATATATCTCAAAAATCTCTAACTACCGGTATCTCATTTACTCCCAGACTAACTTGGGTTATATCCATAACATTTGCCAAGTAAGCTTCACACCCTTCTCTAATCAAATGGAATGTTATCATCACAAAAATTAAATATGCAGGCGTAACTTTTCTCTCTCCCACCAATACTATCTTTTTTTGTACTTTAACATTTATAACTACCTCTTTGGTGTAACAATTCACAACTGCATGATGCTTCTCTAACCAATCCATACCCAGGATGACATCAAACTAATCTAGTTTAATAACTACCAAGTCTACATATAAAATCTCACCACCTACTAATATAGGATATGCTTTCACTACAAAATTTACTACCACTATACCCCCAGCAGGCATAAAAACATATAAGCTATGTTCTAGGGGTTTAATCTTACAATTCACTCTCAATGTAAATTCATATGACACAAAGGAATATGTAGATCCTGAGTCTATCAAAACATAAGCATCATAGTCAAAATATGAAAAGTACCAGTGACTATATCTAGAGCAGCAGGAGCTTCTTGCCTAGTAATGGCGTAAACCCTTGCTTAGTCTTAAGATGGACCAGTGGGTCCTACTTGGCTTGAAGTGCTAGCTCCACTTCCTCTACTACCTTAACCTCTTCCTCGACCAACCGTAGATACATTTTCTCTGGTACTACTTTGTACCATCATCTGAGATCTCTCAGCATTCCTTCTTACTGGATAATCTCCCACAAAGTGGCTTTATTGATCGTAATGATAGCATGCACCCGGTCTAGTATTTCAGCATTCATCCGAGTGAATCCTTCCACATCTGTTATATGTTGGAGTTGAGGCGCCACTCATGGATCTACTTTGCCCTCTTCGGCCATCAAATCTCCCAAAGCCTCTACCAAAAGATCCTCCCCTTGACTGATTGGATCGACTCAAGCCTCTTCCTCCAAAGTTACCCCATTGAAAACTAGAGCCTCTAAAGGATAAGATACCACTAGATCGAGTCGGGGAGGTGAATGAACCAATAGTCTTCTTCTTTTTGGCCTCTACCTCATTCCTCTCAATAATCATTTCCTCGGCTCGCAAGGCGATCTCTAGCACTTCTCTAAAGGTCGGTGGCTTAATTACCATCTTCTCTCGGATCTTAAGATTCAGACCCCTTTCAAACTTCTTCCTCTTCAACTCGTCAGTGGCTACCTCCTCCAGTGCATACTTTAACAATCTCACAAGATGTACTTCATAGTCAGCCACAGTCAGCTCATTCTACTTCAATTTAAGAAATTTAATTTTTTTTAGATCCTGGTACACTGCCGGTGTATGCTTCTCAGCAAACACTCTCTGAAATTCCTCCGTCAACAGCACATTCTTAATTTCTGGCACCGTCTCCCACCAATCTAGAGCATCTTGCTCAAATAGGGATACGACATAGCTCACATTCTTCTCAGTGGTGCACTCAAACCAGTCAAGAATTCTCTCGGTGCTTCGTAACCATTCTTCAGCTACCGCGGGGTCAGTAGTACCAGCAAAGGCTTTTGCACCTTGCTTCCTAATCTTCTCATAGGTCTCATCTACAATATTCCCTACTGGTAGTTGTCCTACATTCCTCATCATCTAAATAAACTCCTGCATAAAAGGATATACAGTAGGTGGAGGAACTTGGGGTTGGGGTTGAGCTTGTTCAGGCCTATGAACACTCTCAGACGACTCTTCGGGGTCAACTCAAAGTGCTTGATGTTCATCCATTCTGAGATATACAACGCACATCAACTACATGCTTTCTAAAAATTCATGCATGAGATGTTATGAATGTGTCATATTTCATGTCCCAAGGGAATCTAATTCCCGCTCTGATACTACTTAATATAGCACCCTCCAGGTACCACATGCACATGTCCAGATTAATGAAATAAAACATGAATAATAAAATTTTTCTCAAATGAAAAGTTACTTTATATATAAAAGTACTAGTTTATATAATGTCCATAAACTTTTTACAAAATCTAAATGCCAAAATGTAAATACTCATGTGGATGGAAATATTGACCATCAAGCATGTTGTTGTCTCACCTAAGCTCACAACTATCCAAGCTTCAAGCTTTTACCAAAAAGCTTCTCAAGCTAGGCTAACTATCTTAAAAACCATAATTGCAAAGAAATAAGCTTGTGACTCAATAAGTAATTGATAATATAATCAAATATAATACTCCTCAAGAACTAATTAAGGAGGAAATATAATAAATAACATTTCTACACATCAAATTATAAGAATTTAACATTTAGACTGTGTATGGAAGTCCAAATGATAAAGGAGTAAGTTAGTACTAAAATGTCAAGCTCAAATAGAGAATCTTAAAGATAGATTCTACTCAAACTCAAAGCGTAAAATCATAGGAGACTCTTTAAAGTTTTTGTAGCATTAAACCACGCCTCATTTGGAGCTCTATAGCTCAAGGTATGGTCAAAATATGAAGACAAAAGTGTGCTAAAGAAAGGCTGACTTGTCACGACTCGACACACTCGTGTCGAGTTGGCACCCTGAGTTACAAGCACGACTCAGCACACTCATACTGAGTCGGCACAGGTGCCAGAAGACTCAACATGACTCAATCGTTCGAACCATGTCGCACTCTTTCAGCTATAACACTCTCTACAAAACTCGAATTCAAGTGATTCAAGAGGCTATAGAAAGCTATTTTAGAGTGCTACAACTTTTATGAGGACATCTAGACTTAATTTGATTGTATATATTGATAAAAATGCCCTTAAAATGACTAGTGATATCAAAGCACATGGCTCTACATTAAAACATAACAATACTTCCCACAATAATACATTCTAAATACACTCAAACTAATTCAAACAACATCAAACCTCATTATTTTAGACAATCTTCTTAATCACAACTCACATTCATCCACATTCAACATATATGCAAATATAATATGATAATGCATGATTATGCAAGTTACATATCCGGATATATCTTTCCTCACATAATTTTCTCACACTTAGCCTCATTCGCTATATTCCTCATAATTCATTCTCAATCAAATGGCCATTACTGAGACTCTTTGCCCAGTTCAGTCTCAGTTATCATAGTTAGTGGAGACTCTCTGCCCAGCTTAGTCTTTACTATCACACACATTCCTTACCATTCACATCAATCAAAATGCGCACATACACACACACACACACACACACATATATATATATATATATATATATACTCTTCACAATTCATCATCTATTTTATTACTCATCATTTCCAATCATTATAGTGAATCAAAATCACCATTGTCACAACAATACATATTCATTCATACCACCTATATTCATCATTCTTGCCATAAGAATTGGCATATATAAACCAATATAGACAACAACTATAGTTGCATGAGAATTAGTATATATAAGCACTGTATTAACAATTACTTACCAAAATCTTTAACTCCTTCATAAAGCAAAGCTCCTCATATGGAGTAGGGTTTCCACTTCCTCTTCCAACTCCTACACATCATATTTACTAAATTCCATAAGCAAGTATTACAAACCATTTCAAAAACACAAAGTGCAACTAAAATGCTCCAATATAAACATGACTTAAATACACACACACACAAGAGTCCAAAAACCCTCAAATTACTACCACAACTAGAGTTTTGAGTCTTCTTCAATTCCAATTGGAATCACTCAAATAAGATATGTGTGGAATTAATTATGGATTTTAGAATCCATTCAGCCCAAAACAGAGCATCTAGTGAGCAAGAAAATGTTCGGTCTCAATTGACCTTCCTAGTAACGAATTCAACCAAAACTCAAAACATAAAAGTTTAAGAGGACTCTCTGAAGTTTCTAGGAAGTCTAACCTTAATCAAATCAGAGTTGTAAAACTCAAGATATGGTAAGAACATGATGACTGAAAAATAGAGTAATTTGGACCCGAATTTGCAACTAATAAAAACTCAGCTAAATCAATCAATTACATAAACTTACCAAGTTGGCTTCAATTGATATTAAAGACCTTTTAACCTCCCAATTGCTAGCTCAAATAAGATCACAAGCTCTCCAAAAATCTCTCAAAACCTTACTCTATTCTTTTTCTCCAATTTCTCTACACATCCCTTACACTAACACACACTCAAACAATTAAATATTCCTATAAATACAACTCACCAATCAAACTCCCTCATTTGCCCCAAAAGTCTTCTTATAATAATTACATTTTAAATATATATTTATCACTTAAAATAATAATAATAATAATAACAATAATATCTACTAATAAAATATTCACACAAAACACCCAAAAATCCACAAAACTCGTTAATGCTATAAGCATATTGCACAATACCCTTCTTAACTTTCTATTGCTACAACTAACTCCAAACTTACCTTTCAATTTGATCCCTCTCCACACTTATACCCACGCTTAAACTTAAATAAAGTCTACCAATTCTTATGCATAAAATGCAATATGCATGTTACTTACATATGTGCTAAAGGGCGGGTGTTACAAACTAAGTGAAATACATAAGCAATATTAAGACGATGAGGTAGATCGGTCGCAATAAGCTCGATACCATGAATAGTATGACAAATTAGAAGATATTATTATTATTCGAAAATACAAGTGTCATTATTCTAGTAATGATCATATTATCAATATAAAATAAAAGAAGAATAATACCACAATTAGTATGACAAATAAACAAAGCAGAATCATATGAACTAGAAGTGAAGCCCAATCAAGCAATAGTAGAATTGAATTTTACAAACCAAATTCTTGGTGCTTGTTTCAATCTGCATAAAAGCCTTCTTAATTTGACAAACCTTATCAGAAATGAGAATAATTAGGTAGAGGATGTAGAATAATCTCTTTTTTTAAATCACCATTTAAAACAAAATTTTTGACATCCAGTTTAAGAAGACACAAGTGTTTTATAGCCGCAAGGCTAAGATGCTTCAGACAGAGTTTATTAGGCCACAAAAGTAAAAGTATATTCATAATCAATACTAAATTCTTGAGTATATCATTTGACAGACCCATCTGAATGAGTTTTAATCTTATAAATCCATTTATATCTGATCAAAGTTTTACTAGGTAGAAGATTAACAAAATTTCTAGTACAAGTTTTCTTGAGAGCTTAAATCTCTTCTGTTGTAGCTTGCTGTTAAAAAGGGTTAAAACTAACTTCATGGTAATTGCGAGGTTTATGTAAGGTGGCAATATTAGAATAACAATGATAATCATTAAAGTAAAGTGAAATTTTTCTTATTCGGTCAAAATGATGAACAGTCGAATCATAATATATTATATGATATAAATAACATATATATATTCTAGTGTAAAGAAGTCAAAACTTTTCATCTTAGAACTCTACAACTGTAATTTCAATAACATAATGTAACATATTTATTATGTTTACTATAAATTAATTATTATTAACTTTTTATATAAATAAAACTTTAAGGTAAGAATTTTTGCACTCCTTCTTTTAATAATTACTCTTCACTTTGACTTCATTAGCAAAGCAAATGACTTAGCAATTACTCTTCACTTTGATTTCATTTGCAAAGCAAATGACTTAATTGTTCTTACTTCAAAACAATTATGTTTTATTATTTGATTAAAATATGGAAAGTGTACTTTTACAATAATTAATATTACCTTAAAAAATTATTTAATTATTTGTACATGATAAAAATCTAATACTTTAAATATAAATAATTTACTTTGATTTAATAGTTTTTATATTATAATCAATAAGAACTATTATGATTTTATTGATTTTTATGTTATTTTTTAAAATTATATTGCTATAATTTTATTAAAGATATAGTTATATATATTTCTTTGAAATGAATTAAAATTATAAAATTATATGCATCATATCTATAATATCCATAATATATATAAATGTACAAAGAGGAGGGGACACGTAAAATTACAAAACTGTTCATATTATTTATTATATGAAATCGGATATTTAAGTAATTTATAATTAAAATTACAATTACAATTGTAATTGAATTGAAATTGTATTTCCTATTTTGATTAGGACAACTTATATAACCTGGATAATTTAGTAATATATTAATTGAAATTAGATTAAATTAATTGAAATTATAATTATAATTTAAATTGAACTACATTTCCTATTTTGATTAGGTTAACTTCTATTTTATATAATATAAACTAATTAAATAGTATATTCAGTTATAATTTAAATAAAATTATATCTCCTATTGTAATTAGATGAACTTTTACATAATTTTAGAAATTTTA
>CATIWO010406741.1:0-25387 GCA_949673435.1 Macaranga tanarius
TTGTTTATTCCAAAATTCTGTGAATTTTGTTGCCTATTCCCTGAATTTGAGAATTGCAGGTTATAGAAGATTTTCGATTGGTATTCGTGCGCGAATCAACAATCGTTAATATTTATCCCTTGAAAGCTTCCGCTACGTCAGAAACCATTTCGGAAATCTTATCTCAAAATCCATAAGGAATGTAACTTCATTCTAGTTATAGAAATAAATCCTCATAATTTGTACTATTTATTAAAAAATAAAAACACATATTTTGGGGTTGGTCACCATTCCTCACGTCGGAGAGTGGGACCTATCGGATTTTTTCACCGGAATCATCATCCATGCAAACCAAACATACCAACACATTCACAACAACCTACTGAATTCTAATATATCACCAAATGCATAAAACAACAATCAGAATGAGATATCAGAATAAAAATAAGAGTTTATTATTCAAACTCCGAACAAGGCCGAAATAGTATAAATAGAACGCATGACTGGTCTCTTTCAACTCTTGAAGATGAGGCGAATACGCTAGTGGTGGTGGTAGTGTTTGACAGTCATCGAAAAAGAAGATCCAACGCTGGAAGTAGATGGCCAAAATTTCAAAATTTTGCCAGTAATTATCTGGACTGTTTCAGATTAAATAAAAACCACTGGTATGTAGAGGATATTGAGGAGCTATGGTTCAAATTTAATGATGATTGGACATCATTTGGCAGGTGAGCGGAAGGGAGAAATGCACTGGTGCTATAGTAAACAACGCAAGGAAGAACAGGGGTTAAAAGGAAATTCTACAACTGCCACAATATACTCACATACCAGCCTAAAATATTACCACTTTGGTATCCACATTTTCACCAAAAGTTCAGATTAGTCCTTCCTTTTTCAACTTTTCACTCAAGTCATCTTCTTCATTTATTTAATAATAACAACAATAACAGCAAGAATAATAATAATATTATTATTAATAAAATTCAGGTTATTTCATTCTTCCTCCTTTAAGGAAATTCGTCCTCGAATTTCACATCAATATTAAAATAAATAGGAGTATCGACTTTGCATATCCGCCTCGGTCTCCTAAGTGCAATATGCTACTATATGATTGCTCTACAGTACTTTTACCATAGGAATTTTGTTAAAACTTGACGATCCACTATCGCCATAGGATACTCCTCATATGTCAAAGCTTTACTGAACTCTACTGCTTAAGGTTGAAGAATGTGATAAGGATAAAAAATATACTTTCTCAAAGGATCAAAAATATACTTTCTCAATATAAAGACATGAAATACTGGATGAGTCCTTGACAACTGGGGTGGCAACACTAATCTACAAGCTACCTCGCTTACTTTTGACCAATAAACCTCAAAAAGTCTAATATACCTTGGAGCTAACTCCCCTTTTTTACCAAATCCTATCACTTCTTTCATTGGTGACACTTTTAGAAATACCAAATCTCCAATATAAAAATGTCACATCCTTCCTCTTAGGATCTGTATAGCTCTTCTGTCGGCTAAAAATTATCCTTAACCTTTATAGGATGAGAGAAACCTTCTCCGAAGTCACTTGCACCAGTTCTAGACCTGTTATTTGTCTTTCACCAACTTCCCAACATAAAAGAGATCTATACTTCCTACCATATAATGCCTCATATGGAGCCATTTCAATGCTAGTATGGAAGTTGTACTTTTTAAATCATGATACATTTTGGTAGAGCCTGGATGGATACTATATGCAAAAAAGTGTACTTCTTCCATAATTTCCTTCCTCAAATCATCAACATCTAGCACACACAACCTAGTGCCCAAATACAATACACCATTATTATTAATCATAAAAATCTCCTAATTGACCTCGTTGGACCTATATCATTATCCTTTGTAATTGTGGGTCCCTTCTTTGAGTTGCCTACACTTATTACATTACAATTCAAATTTCACCATATTTTAAATCTTTCTTGCATGCTTTAAAAAACTTAACAATTAAAAAAAATGAAAAATGTAAAGAAAATAAAGGAAAAAAGAAAAGGGTTTAAGGATACATGAGTCACTTTTTTTGAGGCAAAAATTAATGTTGAAAATTACAATAAGCTAGAAAACACATGGTTAAAGGCATGCAATCAATTTGTAGAATTCGTGTAGAAAATTTAGCATTTTCCCATGTATCTTTCTCCTTAACACGACAAGGTGGCCTCCATAAAAGTGGAGGGACAATCCGATATATACCAAATGGCTCTGCTTTTTCACGTATCTTTGATATGTAACCAAGTGTATCCTCAAATTCCTGAGCAAATTTAGCATCATGTCTTATAAATGATATAAAGAGAAAAAGGGTGATACTACTGCTATAAATACCTCAACAGTTGGATAAAAAATTGGTCTTCATCAATTTTGGGTCTGTAAGCTTTGCTTAGATCCCATCTGGTAGAAACCTGAAACAAATTAACGTTACTTATATTTATACAAGCATAAAGAATTAAATTAAAATTAAATAATATAGAACAACTCCATTGATCATCGGTCTTATGGTTAAAGTTAATCAAAAGCAGTCTAAAGATAAAAAGGGCCATGCAGGTCCTAATAAAACTAATCCATTATCTTGAAGTATTTCAAATGTGTGAATCATGAATCTTAATCCAATAAAATAAATAATTAAGTATTTGATGAAGACTTTCCTTCCTATCATATTCATAGTAACAATATGAAACATTGTCTCTTATAACCTTATGCTATATATATATATATATATATATATATATATACACACACTTCTGTCTCAAAATTCCATGGAAGACCAATTCACAATAATCTGAATTATCTATCGTGATTTTTAAACTTATTTCGTTTCTATTTTTTCACAGGATAATAAAGTTACATAACCCACTAACTTGATATTAAAAATTTTACTAACATCTTATACATTTCTATATCATGGACTCCTTAAGACCTCGTGTGTGTTGTCACTTTTTGGGCATTATTTGCAAGATATATCCTACAAAAAAATGCCCCTTATTAGATAACTTACTCTATGAAATTTAGATCATACCCTTTACCATCACTGATTGTACACCACCTATTGTGGTGTACAACAATGAACCTAATTAACTCAAATGAGCTTTTAATTTAACATGTATATTCAAAGGCCTCACGTTGTTGGGAACTCAAATGCAGAAGTTAATACAGTAGTTCCTATGGGCAATGACAATCAACTATGGAGGCTTTTTTTGTAAATGACATAAGCAATTCAACATCCATGGCAAATAACTTTCGTGCTTGCTATATTGGACAAGGGTATAATCAGGTAAAATTCACTTCTTGGTGCCTCATCAGCAATTGCTTTAGCAAAATAATATAACCTAAAAACTATATTTTGTGCCCATTTTGTTATGTAGCTGATGACCATATTTGGTGCTGATAATAAGATACCATCGTACAAGTATGTGAACAAACAAATATATTGTGTGATGGGGTGGTGCTAAAGATATCTACCCATCTTAAAGGTGCACTCAACATTAGATTGGATGGAGTTTATAACTTTAGGACCATGGTATGGTAGTCCTACAGTCATAGAACAATGGATACAACACCTCAATAACACTGGTTGAGTTAGGGATCATGCAAACAACCCTCTGCACCTGAGCAAGGTCACCATCAGGAGCAATAGTGGGTGGCAGGTGGTTATTACTGCACTTGAAACCAGTTGGGCACTAATCAACAAACTGAATGGTGCACTTAGTCTTTGATAGATGAAGCACAATAAAAATTTAATAAAAAACAGAGAAAATAGAAAATTAAAAAAACCTGCAAAAAGTTATAACGTTAGGGTAGTGTCCAACATATGATGCATAACTATTACGTAGAATATTCACAGATCATTCACTAATCACAAACACTTTTTAATTATAGTATTATATATTTTGATAATTAAACAAATAAACCATATAGGTGAATGCTGAAATATGGTGAAGGACATGTGTTAAGTTTTGACCTTAATGATTTTAAGGTTCAATATTTAATATATATATAGATTATTAACTTCTTTTTTAAATTATTATTTTTATTAATAAAAACTAACCAAATTTTTATTATTATAATAATTTTTTTGAGGTCATACTATTGTAAATTATTTGATTAAATTATAATTTATTAAAATTATTTATTTATTTATTTATTATTTGTAGTCCACGCCGACAACTAGTTATTATATATATAAATGTTGGACCCTACAATTTCTGTTTATTAAGTATTTTGTTATTTCAACCAACAAACTCAAATCAATTTTTGTTTATAGCCAGCATGCACAAATGTTCTATATTATCCTTAATTAATTGTTTATTTGTGAGTTGTCTTTTCATAAAACGAGATTTTATTTTTTTGTTGGATTATAACATTATAGTACTAGGGCTGGCAATTCGTGTCATAAACGAGTCGTGTCAAGATACGATAATAACACAGAAATGGCTAACTCGAACACGACACGTTTAACTAATCGTGTCAAAACTACAAACCCAAACACGACACGTTTAATTAGTAGGTTATACGACACGACACGATTAATGATGCGGGACGCGTTGATGAACAAGCATGCGCATTCATGGAAAATTATGAAAAATTGCGGTAGTGGCAGTTTTGTAATTTTGGGTAACTTTGGAATGTCGGATTTTGGTAAATTCAGAGCCCAATTTCATTGGAAACGGGCCAAGGATCAAAACTCATTATATGAGGTCCGCGTTTTTTAGCCAAATTCCATCGTTTAAGCCTCGAAAATTGTGTTTTAGTATTTTTTTGGACTTTTTCGTAATTTCCTTTTTATATTAGGATTAGGTTTAGGGTTTTCTATTTAAGGATTTTTGATATTATTTTCAGAGGAGTTTTTTGCTGATTAATTGAAATTTTGTTTATCCCAAAATTCTGTGAATTTTGTTGCCTATTCCCTGAATTTGAGAATTGCAGGTTATAGAAGATTTCCGATTGGTATTCGTGCGCGAATCAACAATCGTTAATATTTATCCTTTGAAAGCTTTCGCTACGTCAAATTAGCTTTGAATAAATCAGCGGTCAGTTAGAGTTGGCAATTTAATTCTCGACATGTAGTAATGTTTTGTCCTCTTGGAATTGTTTTGCACTTGCAGCTCACCTCAGAGATAAACCTTTTAACAAAGCAAGGCATATTGAACAATGGGCCTTAAGTTCCATTGAGGAGCATTATGTTTTACTTCAATTTCTTCCAAATGGCTAAAAGAAAAATTAGCAAAATGCTTTAGGAGAAGCAGTTGTACAAATCAACAAGGACTACTATTTGAAGATGAGAAAATTGATAGGGAAGCAATACATTTGATAGCTACTCTCTGGACTTGTGAGACTTATATAAAGACAAGTTGAATGTACATATATAATTAATTAAATAGTCAGAAATTACACTACAACAAATAAGTACAAATTTTAAATTTGTAATCACAAACTACAAATTTAACTTACATTCAATTCAAATTGGAACCTTACCTAATCTTTAATTTTTTATTTTCTAATTGAACTTTAGAGGGACATGTAGTTTCAGAACTACACTATTTCTAGTTAATAAGTACCTTGGTCTAAAATTCATGAGCAATATATAATTTGATCTGGCTATAAATGTTTTATAATATGCATTACAATTACCTTTTGATAATTATATATATATTAAGCTCAATTTTGCAAGCTTATTTAGAAGTTTCCTCCGAACAAAGCGTCCTAAAAATAAAGAAATGCACAACAAATCCCCATGGCATCAGAAGAATCAGAAAAGTACAGGGAAAACAGTGAGTGAAATTCCTTCTTTCATTCATGTTTGAGTTCTGAACATCTTCTCTTCAATTTTGTTTCCTTGCTGGTTGAAAATTAAATAATTTGTTGAACTAGTTATTAGATAATAAAAGATAACAGATTTTCTTTATATTTTTAAATTCCTATAGTTGTAATATCCTTATAAATTATTTAAATTTCATAATTTTAGAATAGCTTCCTAGTTAGTTGTAATATCCTATAAATTATTTGAATTCCTTAATTTTAGGATAGTTTTCAAATTTTGTATTTGGATAATTCACAGCATTACCCAATTTTGTATATATATTCATTCTTAATCAAATAGAAAAAGTTGAGCCATTACTTTACAATATTTGTCTCTCTATTTTAATATGGTATCAAGAGCCTAGTCTTCTTGGACATTTTTTTTTCTGAACAACCTATTATTATGCCAATGGCTCCGATGCGACCTCCTCTTCCACTAATGATCCTGTCACCATCCCAAACTCTCAAGATCCTCAATACCCCCTCTTTACCATCAATCTTTCCAATATTACCAAACTATCATCCACCAATTATCTCACATGGAGTCTTCAAATCCAATCTCTTCTTGAAGGTTATGATCTTCATCATTTTATTAATGACACCATTATTCCCCACCAACTATTATCACTATCAGTGGCGTTCCATCCACAAATCCGGCATACGTAACCTGGAAGCGTCAAGATTGCTTCATCTTTAGCGCTCTCCTTGGTGCTATCTCAGTTTCTCTATAACCGCTTATTGCTCACACCAACACTTCTCGTGATGCCTAGCAAACCTTAGCCAATACTTACGCCAAAACATCTCGTGGTCATATTAAACAATTAAAGGATCAACTAAAGTGGTGTACCAAGGGCTAAACATCAATTAATGAATATATGGGGCTATTTACCAAAATAGGGTCCCAAATTTCCTAAATTCCAAATTTGTGGTGGTGTAAAAAAAATTATAACTTTTGTAGTTCTTTTTTAAAAAAATTTCAATTTTGTGGCTTTTTTTCGTTGACAAATTTTTTTGACTTTTTTTTAGGGGTCATTTCGCCAGTGGGAGAGGTGAAATGGCCCCTTAGCCTATTTTGGGCCATTTAGCCTGTGGGAGAGGTGAAATGGCCAAGGCATTTCGCCTCTCCCAGAGGCGAAATGCCTTGACCGAACCGAACCAACCGGTTCGGTCGGTTACCGATTAGGTTTGATTCGATTTCAGTTTTTAAAAATATATAACTGACTGGTTTGGTTCGATTTCGGTTTTTAAATTTCAGAAAAAAATACCACGAGAATGAGAAAATTACGTGGATTTTTTTGACCCAAGCTGTGTTGGAAACGGATGTCGGAACAATAATTTGATGAATAGTAAAATAGTAACTTTTTGTACAATTTTGCTTGTTACTATTCACGTATTGCAAAAAAATTATGATATTTTACACAACAAAACGGAAATCGAACCAAACCATTCGGTTATATATTTTTAAAAACCAAAATCGAACCGAACCTAATCAATAGCCGATCAAACCGATCGGTTCGGTTCGGTCAAGGCATTTCGCCTCTCCCACAGGTAAAATGGCCCAAAATGGGCTAAGGGGCCATTTCGTCTCTCCCACTGGCGAAATGGCCCCTAAAAAAGGTCAAAAAAATTAGTCAACGAAAAAGAACCACAAAATTAGAATTTTTTTAAAAAAGAACCACAAAAGTTGGAATTTTTTAAAAAACAACCACAAAAATGGAATTTACGAAATTTGGGACCTTAATTTGGTAAATAGCCCGAATATATGTATGTGATAAAGACTCGTGCTGATAAAATTGCTTTTCTTGGGAAGTCAAATGATGCTGAGGATCTTATTGATTGGGTTCTTGAAGGACTTGGTAATGAGTACAAATCTATTATTGATGCCATCAATGTTTGTGACACGCCAATCTCTTTTGTTGCGCTCCATATGAAACTCCTTAACGCATAAGCTTTTTTTCAGATCACTTCATCAACTTCTCTATCTTTACACGCAACGGCAAATCCTACATCATCTCATTAATGCCCAAATTGGCGACCACTAGTTACCAATCACTACTAGGAATTACCGATTTAGCGACAGAAAAATCCGTCGCTAAATCCATAAAATCCATCGGTAATTGTCATTAGGGACGAATTGCCGACGGATTAGTATCAGTTGATAAAATACGCGTAGCTAATATTTACTGACGAGTTTTAATTGTCCGTCAGTAAATTAGTGACGGACTATTTTTCGTCGGTAAGTTGGTCCAATTGTCTGATATATTAGTCGGATGTTACCGACGAATTTTTTATTTACCGACGAAAATTGTTCGTCGCTATTCCGTCAGTAATTTTGTAATTACCGACGAATTTTTCCGAATTTCCGTCAATAATTTTGTGTTATATACCGATATATTTGGTAATTACCGACAGATTTTCCGTTGCTAATTAGCGACGAAAAATTTTTCATCAGTAGTTTTGGTACAAAATTAGCAACGGACTTCTATTTCCGTCGCTAATTTTAATAGATTTTTTTGGGTTATTTACCTATAATTATTAAATTTTTTATATGATTGCACCTGTTGTAAATTGTATAAACATTCATTATAATTTTAATACAAATGAAATAATCATATTAAAAAATATAAATAAATACAGTTGAAACACAAATTAGACATTGAAATAAAGTAATAATAACTGAAAAAATGTACAATTTATAAGCAATTTCCAACATATTTTACATAAACAGTATCAAAACCTACTGGACTGCTAAATCTGTGGTATGATCTGGACCAAGATCACCCTCAGCATCTGAAGGAGCTATGTGTGAAGCTGGAGAAGGAGATGAGTGTGGAGGTACATGAGGTCGCATACTAGAACTGTGAGCCCACCTCGTCAAAGTCTCTAGCTCTCGCCGGATATCGCCAACCTACTGATCATACTCACGGTAAAGCTCAGAGTGAACAACTTCTAATATACTCTGCACAGACCTCTCAACCGTAGTAGCAAAATCAGCCTGAGAAGTAAATAACTTCTGCCTCGAGGATGTCACACCGGTAGTATGGGAACTGCTCGTATAGTAAGTCGACACTGAAGATCCAACGCCGTACACTCGTTTTTATTTTCCTTCAGTTGCTTGAAGGAAAATTTAGTTCTCATCAACTTCAAGTGCCTCTCCTCCCTCCTCCTGTAGTTACGAATCTGCAGTGACCATCTCTTCGAAATGTTCCTAAATGAAATAATGTTTGCCTATTTTAGAACTCTCCAAGTATACAGAATCAACACGTAGTATAAACAAGGTCGTCCCATAGAGATTATGATCTATCCACCCTAAAATATTACTCTAATTGTTTAAAGCTCAACAATTCAATGAATTTATAAGAATCTAATTGCTATCTATTTGAAATTATAAAAATAAAATGCAAATGAACATTAAACGAGTAATAAACAATCAATGAAAATAAAACTCATTAGGAAATTAATTCACCTCACAATCATTAGTCTATCTTCTTCTTTTAATTCAATTATTCATGCAAATCCCAAGCAATCTTAAGTTGTAATTAACTCCTCTTAAAGCTTAATTACTTAATTTCATAACCCTCAACCAAGATGTTGTAACTCAACTCTCATTGCAATCACAAACCATAATCAATTAAATTATAAAATTCATGCTCAACCTATTATGGAATTAAATCAACCCAAGTTATCTCTAACACTGAATTAACTCAATTTATGTTTATAGTTTAATTAAGATAATCACCTCTCAGTGTATATTCTCAATCATAATCATGTAAATAGTGATCAGGCACTCACAAGCATAAAGCATAATAAACATAATTTTGCATGAAATAATGAATTGATAAAAGAAGAAAGAAACAACTAAATTATGTTTCAGATCCTTAATTCCTAATGAACAAAAGCTTAACCTAACATATTAAAAACAAAATCCAAAAGAATTCCACCACCAATTACAAGGAAATTAGAAAGAAAAGGAAGAATTTCAATCTCTTAACTATTCTTGATCTCCAATCTTGATTCCTCAAATGCTCTGAACTCCTTTTCTTCTATCTAGAATGTACCCCAATTACTTTAATTAAGTCCCTTTTTAATTGCTCTTAATTCCCCCCAAGATAAAGATTACAAAGAAGTTCATCAAATCTAAATTTCTAACCCTACACGGCCATGTCTCTAAGCTGCATGCTAGTGTCTTGATAATGCCCTTGAACACAAGCTTCTACACGGCCTTCCATCCAACCGTGTACATCTTCACATTAAATTTTCGAGAGCTACATGGCCCGATACACGGGCGTGTTTTGACTCATGTCTTAACATCCGTAATAATACACGACCAAGCATCCAGCCATGTATAAATTCATCTTAATCAATCAAGACATACACGACTCACAACACGGGCATGTATATACCCGTGTTCTTTATTCAGAACGCTACACAGTCTAATATGTGGCCGTGTCTTCAATGATGCATATATCAATTCTTTTCCGAGACATACACGGCCAGATACACTGCCGTATAATTACCTGTGTCACTTTTCTTGATAAAAATTCAATTTCTAATCTTTGTTTCTTTAAGCTTTTCCACCCTTAGCCTTGTCAAATGTCTTTTACACCCCTACAAAACACAAACACATGAAAATTACCTATTCTAAATATAAATAAACATAAAATTAACATAAATAAATTCCTAAAATAAATACTAATTTAACACAATCAAATTCCCCCACACTTAAGCATTTGCTTGTCCTCAAGCAAAAACTTACTCAAATTCCTATCACATAAATGAACCAAATTCAATAACTACTTTCACTTGCACATTCAACACATTCTCCATTTAATATAAACCTTATAACTCAGAAGCTTAAATGATAACTTAAAAATCAAAGGACATAAAACATTACCAAGTGAAGAGCCATCCCCTTAATCACAACCAAAATTTTCACAAATTAACATCCAAATAAAGTAGCCCAACAATCTAATTTTAACTTTTTTTTCTTTCTTTTAAAATCATGAGTGTGTTTTATACTCCATTTCATACAACAATTTTTTTTTATTTTCAATTGAATGAATTAATCAAGTAAATGCATTTTATGCTCCATCTCACTAGATTGCAAACAAATTCTTTCTTTTTTCACAATAACTTATGCAAATACGTGTAACACTCCATCTTGCCCAACCTAATCATCATATACACAACATAGTTTACAATTCCAAACATTAATTTATGAGTCTCAATTATGAATAAGGGATTAGCATTAAGTTCATTAAAAATCAAAAATCCCTCAACCCTCAAACTATCACCTAAGTTTAAGAATCATAAGTTAAACATTAATTGGAGAATATATCAATTATGCAAGGATACCAAATCATTTGAACTAAGTTCATAATAATGATAGGTACAACCAAATACTTAAGTATACAACTAATTTAAAAATTTCAAATTATACACTCCCACACTTAATCGAAACATTATCCTCAATATGCACAAATATAAATAAATTAGGAAAACAAAACTTCCCCGAAAATGAGCTCTATTATTAAGTGAGGCAGTTGTCGAATGGAAGGAAAATTGGAAACGAAAATAAAACTAAAAACTGTAAAAAAAAAAACACAAAACAAACATAAAAAGGAATAAAAACATAAATCGAATATCATAAATACTTCTAAGTAACCAAATCTAAATCACAAATATATACATAACCACTATATCTAAGAACAAAATATTAAATAAAAAAGAAAATACAAAATAACAGAAAAAATAATAAAATGGTGCAATATCAGAAAATAAAGTCAGTCCTCATCACTATCCTTAGTCAAATTAGGATCACTCACTAGAGGATAATCACCATGGAATGTGGCATCCGCAGCAGCAACAGAAAATGATGCAGCAGGGTTATGTGCAGTGCAAGGAGGTAGTGGAGGCATAGTCAGCGGTACTAACCCTTTTGATAGCATCATAATAGATAGACCCTGGAATATAGTATCCATCAAGACGAGCAGGTAATGCATCATCTCATCTTGACGTCGCAATAACTCCTCATCCCATGTTCGAGTATGAAAGAACTGTACCCATCTATCATCAGGTACATCTGGCATGGCCGATGGAACATCTAGTATAGGAATGTCAGGTATGGCATGACCCGCAGGCTGTACTGGATCGACAAGAATATCATCATCAATAGCAAGAGTTGATGCACCCTCAATAAGTACATATCGATTCCCTCTCCTCTCAACCACTCTCATCGATCTCAATGCGTCCAAATCAAATGCTATCATATGACAACTCTGTGTCAAACCCCAAAGTGTACTAAAAACTTCGAGTCTAATAGCCAACCTAGTAATATAATGCCCACTACACAAAGCCCCTTTCGACTTATCTGACATAGAGTCATAGTAAGTCGCTAAACTATAAGCCAGATTACATTGGCTTCGCTCCTCCAAGCAATACAAATAAAATAAATCTCTCATAGTAATAATGCTAGTGCTCTCTCTACAACCACAGATAGAGTGAACTATCAACCTATGCAATATCCTCAAAATAGGAGAATCTAAACAAGTACTCTTAGACCTGGTGGGCTCATACTGTGAGCGAACATTAGGTCTAATATGTGCATCCTAAAAATAATGAATAATATCATGATCATGCACAGGGAAATCGAATAAAGACTGCCTATACTCATCAGTCTCAATAAACTCAGCACTGTAAATCCCCATCCCAACACCAAACTCAGTGATAGACATCAAGAACGGTCTCCCTCCCAGTCGAAACCTAATCACATTTGGTCGAAATATATCAACTATGCCCTGTTTATCCATCTTAAAGGAAGCTAAAAACTCCATAAAAACCTCATGATAATAGGGATCCCTAATGGTCAATAAATCCAACCAATGACCACGGGCAAGCCTATCACTAACATCATTCCATATGTCTAATGTCTCCAAGTCATGTTGACTTGGATACCTACTAAGTTCTCCTGGAAGAGGGAGAAGAGTTTGTACTTTAGCCCGTAATCATGGATTGCTAAACTAGAGACATGGATGAAGGAATGATTATGTGGCTAGAGCGGCTACCTACGGTGGCGGGTCGTTCACCAGTACTTGTAATGGATCCACTGATGGAACAGGTCTGCGAGAGGTAGAAGATCGAGAATGTTGGGCGTGAGTTTTACATATTTCGGGTTAAGGGCGGACACTTTGAAAGAGAGATAGGAAGAAGAAGTTGATGCAAAATGAGATAAACAAGCGAAAGTGGCCGGAAAAGGGTTGGGTAGGCCAAATTTAGGGATTCGGTGCTGGGAAGAAAAAAAACTGAAGAGGATTGAAGTTTTATTTTTTAAAAGAATTGAATTTTAAATTTATAGACTAAATGACACACGGGCGTGCTCACCATTACATGGTCGTGTATCATGTGAATTCAAGATTTTAATGGATTACACGGCTAAAAAAATGGGCTTGTATGCGCCCGTGTTAGATTCAGGATTATAACCATTAATGTATACTGCTCGAGACACAGGCATATCTCTGACTGTGTTTAAATGATAACTGATTTTAAAAACCCTTACATAGTTTATAACACGGGCATGCATAAGCCCGTATTTGCCTCAGTCTTAAAAATTGTCAAATCATACTCAGTTAAGGTACCCGGGAATGTGGCAGCCCGTGTTAAGGTTCAAATGATATTTTAAAATTTTAGGACACGGTCCACAACACGGGCATGTATATGGACGAGTCACCCTCAAGATACGCTTCAGATACCCTATTATACACGGTTTGTCATACAGCCGTGTCACTCTCGGCCAATTTATTTGAATTACTTTATATTAATACATGGCCATATGCCTACCCGTGTATATCTATACGGCCTGAGACATGGTCGTGTATCCCTCTATTTAAAATCCTAAAAATTATTAATTCAAACATAGTTAAAGACATGGGCATGTGTTCATCTGTATATAAAATGTGTACCATGACACGGCCATGTACACGACTGTGTATGATCCTGTGTAGTATCTTTTGTGCCTTTTCTCCAAATTTCTTCTCTCTTTAAGCATTCCTTGCATTGGCTAACCTAAAATAACAGCCAAATTTGACAAAATAAAGTAAAAGAACCTAAGGAAAAGCTAAACATAAAAGAAAAACAACTAAAATAAATGAAAAAACACTCAAAATCAAAATGAATATTGGGTTGCCTCCCAAAAAGTGCTAGTTTTAGGTCTTTAGCTTGACCTTCCCCATTCAAGCTAAGCAGAATTAACCTTGGTATCAAAGGAAATAACTTCCTTATCCTTTACCCATAAACCTCCATAGTAAAGATTGTATCATTGCCCATTGACCTTGAACTTATCACCTTTGTCATTCTTGAGCTCAATTGTACTATGAGGAAAGGTTTAGACTACTCGAAAGGGTCCACTCCATCTAGACTTCAACTTACCTGGAAACAAACAAAGTCGCGAGTTAAATAATAACACTAAATCACCATTTTGAAAGACCTTTTTCTGAATGTGTGCATTATGCCACTTTTTATTTTTTTCCTTGAAGATACACGGGTGTGTTCACCATTACACAGCCGTGTATCATATGAATTCAAGGTTTTAATGGTGTACAAACACGGGCATGTATACACCCGTGTTGGATTCAGGATTATAACTGTCAATATACACAGCTCAAGATATGGGCATGTCTCTAACCATGTTTAAATGATAACTGATTTTGAAAACCCTTATATGGTTTATAACATGAGCATGCATGAGTGTTTGCCTCGGTCCTGAAAATTTTCATAAATTAACATCCAAATAAAGTAACCCAACAATCTAATTTTAACTTTATTTTTTTCTTTTAAAATCATGAGTGTGTTTTGCGCTCCATCTCATACAATAATTTTTCCTTTTCAATTGAATGCATTAATCGAGTGAATGCATTTTATGCTCCATCTCACTATATTGCAAACAAATTCTTTCTTTTTTCAGAATAACTTAAGCAAGTGCGTGTAACGATCTATCTTGCCCAACCTAATCATCATATATATAATATGGTTTACAATTCCAAACATTAATTTATGAGTTTCAATCATGAATAAAGGATTAGCATTAAGTTCATTAAAAACCAATAATCCCTCAACCCTCAAACTATCACCTAAGTTTAAGAATCATCCAAAAACATAAATCGAATATTATGAATACATCCAAATAACCAAATCCAAATCACAAATATATACATAACCACTATATCCAAAAATAAAATATCAAAAGAAAAAGAAAATACAAAATAACCGAAAATAAAATAACATAAGGGTGCAATATCAGAAAATAAAGTCAGCCCTCATCACTATCCTCAGTTAAATCGGGATCACTCGCCATAGGATCATCACCATAGAATGGGGCATCCGCAGTAGCAGCAGAAAATGATGCAGTATGGTCATGTGCAGAGTAAGGAGGTGGTAGAGGCATAGTCGACAACACTAACCCTCCTGATAGCATTATAATAGATAAACCCTGGAACATAGTATCCATTTGGATGAGCAGAAAATGCATCATCTCATCCTGATGTCGCAACATCTCCTCATACCATGTCTGAGTCTGAAAGAACTGCGCCCATCTATAATCAGGTACATCTGGCATGGCTGGTGGAACATCTGATATAGGAATGTAGGGTATGGCATGACCCGTTGGATGTACTGGATTGGTAGGAATATTAGCATCAGTAGCAGGAGCTGCTGGGCCCTCAATAAGTACATACTGATCCCCTTTCCTCTCAACCACTCTCATCGATCTTAGTGTGTCCATATCAAATGCTATCATATGACAACTCCATGTCAAACCCTGAAGTGCACTAAAGATCTCGAGTCTAATAGCCAACCTAGTAATAAAATGCCCACCACACAAAGCCCCTCTCGATTTACCTGACATAGAGTCGCAGTAAGTCGCTAAACCAAAAGCCAGATTACACTGGTGTCGCTCCTCTAAGCAATACAAATAAAATAAATCTCTCCTAGTAACAACACCAGTGCTCTCTCTAGGACCACAGATAGAGTGAGGTATCAACCTATGCAATATCCTCAAAATAAGAGAAGCTAAACAAGTACTCTTAAACCTGGTGGGCTCATACCGTGAACAAACATTAGGTCTAATTTGTGCATCCTAAAAAAAATGAATAACATCATGATCATACATAGGGAAATCCGACAAAGACTGCCTATACTCATCAGTCTTAATAAACTCAAAATTGTAAATCCCCATCCTAACACCAAACTCAGTGATAGACATCAAGAACGGTCTCCCTCCTAGCCAGAACCTAATCATATCTGGTCAAAATATATCAACTATGCCCTGTTTATCCATCTTAAAAGAAGCTAAAAACTCCACAAAAACCTCATGATAATAGGGATCCCTAATGGTTAACAAATCCAATAATGACCATGGGCAAGGCCTATCACTGACATCATGCTATATGCCTAATGTCTCTAAGTTATATTGACTTAGATACCTACTAGGTTCTACCGGAAGAGGGAGAAGAGTTTGTACCTTATCCCATAATAGCAGATCGCTAAACTGGAGACATGGATGAAGGGATGATGCTATAGCCAGAGCAGCTACCTGTGGTGATGGGTGGTTCACCGATACTTACAATGGCTCTACCGGCGGCGCAGGTCGGTGAGAGGTAAAAGGTCGAGTACGTTGGGTGCGGGTTTTGATGCATTTAGGGTTAAGGGCAGACATTTTGATAAAGAGATAGGAAGAAAAAATTGATGCAAAATGAGATGAACAAGTGAAAGTCACTAGAAAAGGGTTAGGTAGGCTGGATTTAGGGATATCAGTGCTGAGAAGGAAAGAAACCGAAGAGGTGCAAAGTTTTATTTTAAAAAAAAAATCAAAATTTAAATTTATAGACCAGATGATACATGGGTATGTTCACCATTACATGGCCATGTATCGTGTGAATTTAAGGTTTTAATGGTGTACACGGCTAAAAACACGGGTATGTATACACCCGTGTTGGATTTTGAATTATAACTGTCGATGTACATGGCTCGAGATACGGGCGTGTCTCTGACCATGTTTAAATGATAACTGATTTTGAAAACCCTTACATGGTTTATAACACGGGAGTGCCTCGGTCCTAAAAATTGTCAAATCATACACGGGCATATGGCGGCCCATATTAGGGTTCAAATTATATTTTAAATTTTTAGGACACGGTCCACAACACGGGTATGTATATGGCCGTGTCACCCTCAAGATACGCTTCAGATACCCTATTGTACACGGTTTGTCACACAGCCATGTCATTTACCGTGTCACTCTTGGCCAATTTATTTGAATTACTTTATATAAATACAAGGCCATGTGCCTACCCGTGTATTTCTACACGGCTTGACACACGGCCTGAGACACGGCCGTGTATCCCTCTATCTAAAATTCTAAAAATTATCAATTAAAATATGGTTGAAGATATGGTCATGTGTACATCCGTGTATAAAGTGTGTACCTTGACACGGTTATGTACACACCCGTGTAGTAACTTTTGTGGCTTTTCTCCAAATTTCTTCTCTCCTTAAGCATTCCTTGTATTGGCTAACCTAAAATAACAACCAAATTTGACAAAATAAATTAAAAGAATCTAAGAAAAAGCTAAACATAAAAGAAAAACAACTAAAATAAATGCAAAAACACTCAAAATCAAAATGAATATTGGGTTGCCTCCCAACAAGAGCTAGTTTTAGGTCTTTAGCTTGACCTTCCCCATTTAAGCTAAGTAGAATTAACATTGGCATCAAAAGAAATAACTTCTTTATCTTTGCCCATAAACCTCTATAGTAAAGCTTGCATCATTGCCCATTGACCTTGAACTTGTCACCTTTGTCATTCTCGAGCTCAATTGCATTTTAAGGAAAGGTTTGGACTACTCGAAAGGGTCCACTCCATATAGACTTCAACTTACCTAGAAACAAACGAAGTTGCGAGTTAAATAATAACACTAAATCACCAATTTGAAAGACCTTTTTCTGAATATGTGCATCATGCCACTTCTTAGCTTTTTCCTTGAAGAGTTTTGGCATTTTCATAAGCTTGGAGGTGAATCTCATTAAGTTCATTTAGTTATAATAGCCTCCTTTCTCTTGTGGTCTTCAAATCAAAGTTCAATGTCTTTATTGCCCAATATGCACGATGTTCGAGCTCGATAGGTAGATGACATGCCTTACCAAACACCAACTATGCCAATAGTGTGTCATCTAATTTGGCCACCCAATCCTTCCTTGAACTTCCAACCATTTTCTCTAAGATCTTTTTAAGCTCATGGTTTGACACTTCCACTTGTCCACTTGTCTGATGGTGATAAGGTGTTACTAGCTTATGATGCACACTATATTTCTTCAAAAGGGTAGCAAATTGGTGGTTATAAAAATACTTCCCCCATCACTGATAATAGCTTATGGTACACCAAATCTAATGAATAACTTCTTAAGGAATTTTGGCATCATTAGTAGGTGTAGCAATTGCCTCTACCCACTTAGAAACATAGTCCACACACACAAGGATATACTGATTCCTATAAGAAGAAGGAAAAGGTCTCATAAAGTCTAGACCCCATACATCAAAGATCTCTACCTCTTGAATAGATGTGAGAGGCATCTTATGTCGTTTTGAAATGTTGCCTAACCTTTGACAATGATCACAATGGAGGACGTAATCCCTAGCATCCTTAAATAGTATTGGCGAAAAGAAACCACTTTCAAAACTTTAGCAGACGTCTTTGATGCTCCATAGTGCCCTCCATATATCGAATCATGACAATGAGATAACACATCACTAACCTCAGAGTCAGGAATGCATCGTCTAATCAAACCATCTCCACAAGTTTTGTAAAGGTAAGGCTCTTTCTATAAGTAATGCCTTACCTCCCATAAAAACCTCTTCCTTTGTTGATGCGTTAAGTCATTCAGTAGCACACTCCCATATGATAATTTGCAATGTTGATGTACTAAGGGGTTGTTAATTGATGTAGTGCCAAAAGAAACTCATTCGGGAAACTATCCCTAATGGTCTATGTTAAGCTTTCTATCAGCCACCAAGTTCTCTGAGCCCTTTTTGTCCTTAATTTGAAGGTCGAATTCCTACAACAACAAAACCCATCTCATTAGTCTTGGTTTGGAATCCTTCTTAGCTAGAAGGTATTGAATGCCGGAATGGTTAGTGTACATGATAGTTTTCAATCCAAAGAGATAGGAATGAAATTTATCTACAGCAAAAACCACTACCAACATCTCTTTTTCGGTGGTGGTGTAATTGAGTTGAGCATCAGAGAGTATTCTACTAGTATAGTAGATCACATGTAAGCAACTGTCCTTCCTTTGTCCTAACACAGCTCCAATAGCAAAATCACTCGCATCACATATTATCTCGAATGGTGGAGACTAATCCAAAGGTGTAATTATAGGTGCCGATACCAATGCCTTCTTTAACCTATCAAAAGCACTCAAAATGCATCATTGAAGACAAAAGGTACATTCTTAATCAACAAATTTGTTAGAGGTTTAGCAATTAAAGAGAAATCTTTAATAAACCATCGGTAAAAACCGGTATGCCTTAAAAAACCTCTAACCCCCTTAAGTGATGTAGGTGGTGGCAACTTCTTTATGATTTCTATCTTGGCTCGATCCACTTCGATTCCCTTGCTCGAAATTCTATGGCCTAAAACTATCTCCTCACCTACCATAAAATGGCATTTCTCCCAATTAAGCACAAGGTTAGTCTCTTCACAATGCTTTAACACCCTATTAAGGTTAGCTAAACACAAATCAAAAGAATCACCAAACACAAAGAAATCATCCATGAACACCTCCATAATATCCTCAATTAAGTCAGAAAATAATGCCATCATGCAACGTTGAAAAGTGGCGGGTGCATTACACAAACCTAAAGGCATACGCCTATATGCAAATGTGCCATATGGACATATAAATATGGTCTTTTCTTGATCTTTGGGGATAGATAAAAATCTGATTATAACCTGAATAACCATCAAGAAAATAATAAAATGCATGACCTACTATCCTCTGTAGCATTTCATTAATAAAGGGAAGGGGAAAATGATCCTTCCTAGTGGCATTATTTAACTTCCTATAATCTATACACACTATGTACCCATATACCACTCTCTTAGAAATTAGCTCACCCTCATCATTCTCTACTATAGTCATCCCACTCTTCTTTGGTATACATTGCACCAGACTAACCCACTCACTATCAGAAATATGATAGATAATTCTTGCATCTAAAAGCTTAACTATTTCCTTTTTCACTACCTCTTTCATATTTAGGTTTAGCCTCCTTTGTCTCTCAGCTATTGGTTTATATCCCTCCTCCCTATGTATCATATGTATAATAATAGAGGGACTAATTCCCTTTATGTTTGAAATCTGCCACCCCAATGCTCTAACCCTCTTTCTCACTGCCTCACACACCTTTCTCTCTTGCTCAACATCTAATTTATTAGATATTATAATAGGTAGTGTGTTATTCTCACCTAATAATGCATGTCTCACGTGATTAAACAATGATTTGAGTTCTAATTTAGGTGGTTTTTCAATAGATAGAGGTGTAGGACTATTACTTCTAACTAAGAGTTCAGGTTTGGTGAATATGGTTTCATCCTCATCCTTAGTGTCAATATCTTTCCACTCTTCACCATCACTAGCATATAGTGAAAAATTTTCCTACACAACATAATCATTTAACGACACTATTTTCATGTATGCCTTATCATCTAAGGGATATTTCATGAGTTTAGACATGATAAATTCAACACTCTCATTCCTTACCCTTAGTGTAAGTTTACCCTCATGCACATCAATCAAAGCCCTACCAGTATTAAGGAATGGTCTACCTAAGATCAATGGACAATGCCTATCTTTCTCAAAATCTAAAATCATAAAATTAATGGGAAAGATAAACTTGTCTACTTTGATGAGCATGTCCTCCACCACCCCATATAGCCTATTAATTGAGTGATTCACCACTTTTAATGTCATGTTGGTTGCCTTAGTGTCTCATAATCCAAGTTTCCTAAAATTTAATAAAGGCATTAAGTTAATGCTAGCACCTAAATCACATAAATAACGTGGAAACTCATTAGTCCCAACAATGCATGGAATCGTAAAACTCCCTGGATCCTTTAATTTGGTAGGCAATTTCTTTGAGATGATCGAGCTACATGTCTCTCCTAATGGTACTGTCTCATTATTGTCCCATGTACGCTTGTTTGTGATGATCTCCTTTAAGCACTTAGCACACTTGGGCATTTTTCACTAATGCCTCCGCCAATGGAATATTAATTTGTAGCTTCTTGAAAATCTTTAAAAATTTATTGAATTGCTCACTATCCTTTTGTTTCCTCAACCTTTATGGAAAAGGAATTTTAGGTGCAGGTGGTGGAGATGACTTTTACACATTTGCTTCATTTATCTCTATAACCTTTTCTTTGGTTGAACGCTCTTTCTCAATATTTAGATCTTTTTCTTTATCAGCCTTTATCTTATCCTTTGGTTCTTCTTTGGTCTTTAGTTCCTTACCAATTCTAAGAGTGATAGCCTTGACATCCCTTGGGTTTGCTTTAGTATTGTAAGGAAGATTTCCTTATCCTCGTATGGCCACCACATTAGCAAGATGTCCTAACTGAACTTCGATGTTATCAATCGAAGAGGAGTGATTCTTTGCAATTTGATCAAACTTGGCCTCTATCCTCTTTTAATTCTCATATTGGCTCGATAATTTGGTAGTGATGGCATCGAAAAATTTATCCACTTTATTCTCTACAGATGCCAACTTATCTTATTGTGGTTATTAAAAACCTAGGGGACCTTGAGCCTTTGACATGTTATTTAGTGCAACCATGTTGTTGTTGTTGCTCCAAGAAAAATTTGGATGGTTTCGCCACCCCGGATTTTTTGTGTTGGAGTATGGATTATTGGCTTGCCTTCCTTGAAATTGGTTCCCTATATAGTTAGCTTACTCTACATAATTGTCTTTGAAATTTCCTGCACTACAAGAAACAAACCCATCACCCATATTGTCCATTATATCACATTGCTCACCTATAAACTGTGTAGGGGCTGCATTGGCTTTGTGTGTAAGGTTGCCAAGTTGCTTGGAGAGTGTAGAAATTTATGCTTGTAGGGCTGTCACACAATCCACTTCAATCTTGCCCGCAGCCTTGGGTGCAATTACTCGTTCCGCAGGCCACAAACAACTATCAAACGCCATAGTCTCTAAGATTGATATAGCCTCATCTACTGTCTTCCTTATCAATGAACACCCAACCTTAGAATCAATGGAATCACGAGTAACTAGTGTAACTCCATTATAAAAAGTACAAATAAGTACATCTTTAGGTAATTGTTTGGTAAAAACTCTACAAGTATATAGAATCAATAAGTAGTAATTAAGATATCGTTCCCACAGAGAGTTCAATCTATCCACCTATTAATCTACTTCTAATTGTTTAAAGCTCCCAATTATAATAATCAATTTAACTATAATAAACTAAAACTTAAATGAAATTATAAATCCTAATTGTGAAATCAATTAACCAAATCTAACGCAACCATTAGGAAATTAATTCACCTCACACTCATTAGCCAATTCCCTTTCCTAAATTCAATCATTCATGCAAATCCTGAGTATTCTAATATCTTAATTACCTTTCTCAAGGCTAATTAATTTACTCTGTAATCTTTAATTAAGAACATGCAACCCAATTCTCATTGCAATTGCAAACCCTAATTAAACTAATCATAAAGTTTAATCTTAACTCTTCAGGAATTTAATTAATTCAATCTATCTCTAGCACCGAACCAATTTCATTTATGTTTATATTTCGATTGAGACAATCATCTCTCAATGTATAATCTTAATTATAATCATGTCAATACTAGCCAAACACAAACAAGCATTAATCTCAATAAACATAATTTTGCATGAATAAAAGATTTATTAGAAAGAAAAACTTGACTAATTCATATTTAGATCCTTAATTCCCTAATGAATAAAAACCTAGCCTAACATTATAAAACTAAATTCTAAAAATAAGTAAAAGAAATCCATCACCAATTATAAGAATTAAGAAGAAGAATAAGAAATTCAATCTTTTGATATCTCCAATCTTCAATCTTCACTCTTGATCTTCAATAATGTCCTAATGGTCTTTGTTTTTCTGTCTCTAGATACCTTTCTTCGTGATCTCTTATTCCTTTTATAGTTTTCCTTCAAATCCCTTTAGATTAGGATTTAAAGAAGTCAATCTTATCCTATCTCTTCCGCATACACGGCCATGTTGATTACAAACACGCCCGTGTCTTTTATTTACTTAGCATCCGGGTACCTACACGGCCATGTCCCGAGTTGTGTCTCAAGTATATTCAATTGGCAGCGCATCACACGGCCTGACACACAGGCGTGTCTCGACCCGTGTTCAAGGTACTCAAATCTTTCAGCAGACTACCCGGGCAAATACACAACCGTGTTGTTGCCTGTGTACACAATAGCTTCAAAACTTGACTTCATTTGCTCCTAATCTTCAATCTTATCCGCATCCAACCTTGATTAACAACTTATAAACACAAATTAAGCATAAATAACATATCTAAACATAATTTAACATAATTAAACACAAAATTAACACAAATACCTTATCTAAAACATAACAAAATACACCCTAATCAAATTCCCCCACACTTAAGCATTTGCTTGTCCTCAAGCAAAATTACTCAACATCTTATCACTAACATGAACAAAACTCAAAAACCACATCCACTTGCACATTTAACACATTCTCTATTTAATATGTACCTTATAACTCAAAAGCCTAAATGATCTCAAAAATTAAAGGATTCAATAAATTACCATGTGAAAAGCTATCCTCTTAATTACAACTAAAATTTTCACAAATCAACATTTAACTAAAGCCAACCATCAATTTCATCATACTACTTTTTATTATTTTACCTTGAGTGCGTTTTACGCTCCATCTCATATATTTTTTTTCTTCTTCTTTTTGCAAATCAAATGCATTTATCGAGTGAGTGCATTTTATGCTCCTTCTCACAATAAATTTCATGCAAAAACTAACAAAATTTTCAAATAAATTAAGCAAGTGCGTGTAACGCTCCATCTTACATCAATTACATGGTTCGCTAAAATTAAACATTAATCTATAAGTCTCAATCATAAGTAAGAGGAATTAGCATTAAGTTCATTAAATATCAAAAATTCCTTAACCCTCAAATTATCACCTAAGTTTAAAAATCACAAGTTACACATCAATTGGAGAATTTATCAACTATACAAGAAAACTAAATCATTTGAATGAAGTTCATCAAAGTGATAAGCACAATCAAATACTTAAGCATTTGGAATCCTTAACAAAAAACAAAAATTAAAACACAATTTAAAAATATTTCAAATTACTCTTCCCCACACTTAATAGACATATTGTCCTCAATGTGTAAACAAAAATAAAAATAAAAGAAAAATAACTAGTACTCCCCTGACTGGAAATGTACGATGGATCCGTGAATATGGAGAATGGAATAACCGAACTTAACAAAAATAAAAAAAACATAAAAGAAACATATAATAGGATATAATGTGAAACAATACATAATCCAAAAGAAAACAATAATAGTATAAGAAAAACAAAAACAAATAGAAAGTCAGTCATCAAGGTCGTCTGTATCATCCAAATCATCTCCCTCCTCATCATCCGCCTCCTCATCCTTCTCGGCAGTAGTAGCAGCATATAAATCAACTGCGTCATCATCAGGTTGAGGGATAAAAGAAGTCTGGGGCTCCATGGACTCCGAGGTGGTAGAAAAGAATACAGCTAGAGCAGGAGACATCTATGGAGGGTCCAGACTCCTCTCAAGCATCAGCATCATCATACACTGCTGCTGCCAGTCCAGCTGCGTCGCCTCCTGACGCTGCTGTGCTGCCTCAATCCGTGTCAAAGCATCAGCAGGAAGAACTGACAGACTCACCGAAGCTGGAATGTCAGGAATAGGAATATCGTGCTCCTCAGCTACCTGGGGTCCCCCCTAATGAGCACAAATCTGCAAGTATACAAAATCGCAACCAGTAGTAATAAAAGATATCATCCCACAGAGATTGGAGAATTGATTACTGCAATACTAACTATATTTATTTGTTTAGACAACGAAACAGAGTTTGGATTCTTTAAAGACTAACACTAAATTAAAACAGAGAAAAATTCAATTTCAAAAAAATATTAAAAACTAGGGTTTCTTATTCTTAATTGACCATTTCAAAGGATTGATTAACATCTAGGTCTATACTAGTTCTAATTCATCTTGAAGGGATCTTAAAAATTATAGATTTTCTTCTCAGATAAACCTATAATTAATTGGAGATTAATCAACATTAAGTTAAACGGCTCTCACCAACCTAATGCCTTTTAATTCCAATTTTAATGCACAACCTTTAATCAATATTAATCCACTTAAATGTCTCTCAACTAAATAAGTAATTAACAGGTTATTGCCATATCCTACAGAACCTATCTCTCGATTAA
>CATIWO010406764.1:0-19609 GCA_949673435.1 Macaranga tanarius
TAATAGTTTAATGTCATGTTATTTTATGTTTCAAATTTATTTATTTATATATTTTTAATACAATTTAAATTTCTACTGAAATTATAATTAATGTTATGATCTAATAAATAATATACAACTATTATTTAATTAAATAATATACTACTATTATTTAATTTTTTTTTTTAAAAAACATTTGGTAAATTACCGACGGATTGATTCCGTCGGCAAATTTACCAACTGAATTCATTCCGTCGGTAATTACCGACGGAAAGAAATCCGTTGGTAATTTACCGACGGATTTTAAAAATCCGTCGGTAAAAATTAGCGACGCCGATTTTTACGACGGATTACAATCCGTCGGGAATCCGTCGCTAATGACGAAATCCGTCGATAAATCCGTCGGTAATTCCCTGTTTTCTAGTAGTGACATTTCTTTTTGGTGATTTTTATATTCTTGGAAATAAATATTCGTTCATTTTTATTTTTGAGAAATGGAAAATTTTGTTCAAAAGAAACATGTAGGTTTTAGTGTTATAATATTGAACTTCAATTTATTTACATATTTTTATAAAATATTCATTTTATTTTTTTTCTATCTTAATTTTAAGATTATAGGAAAAATAATTTCTTTCCCATAAATCTCTTATTCTCAATGTAACTATTTTTTTTTTCAATTTTATTAGAGATGTACATTAAATATGATATGCCATCAATTATGACATTAAAACAACAATACAATATTTTCATTGCTGTTTCATCTCAAACTATATTATTAGAGAATCAGTCTCCAACTATTATATCAGTTGACTTAAAAAAAATAAAAACTAAACACATATTTATACACCTACTTTTATTTATTGGTCAATTGTAATTTCAAAGTTTTATTTTGATTTATCATAAATTTTCAATTTTCAATTTTTATTTTTTATTTTAGATAAATCAGGCAAAAGAGTTTTGTATTTGCTATAACCAACAAAGTACAATTGGAAAAATGAAAAATTCCCAAAATAGCAAATGAGAAACTAAACTATTTTTTTTAACAAAAGGCAAATTTCATTGATGAAAACCAAATAGAACACAACATAACGGAATATCTGCAGTGAGATGTTATCCAAAGTAGCAAATGCGAAACTAAACTATTTACCTATTACAAACCCGGAGATTATTATTTTGGAAAACGTTAACAACACATAATTTCTAATACATCTATAAACATTATCAATAATGGCAGTATGTTGCTTAAAATTGCTTATGTTTATGCACATTTAAATCTTGCAAACAATAGCAGGAAAAAATTAATTCTTCCTATTTTGGTTATATATATATAATTTTTATTACTTTTAAGAATTTTTTAAATTCTTAAAAGTTTGTAAAAAGCATATTTTGAGTTTTTTTATAATTTTTAAAATAATAAAAAAAATTTAAAACAACAGCAATTTTTTACAAGTTTAAATATATAACAGTATAAGAAATTCATACGTTAAACATAAAAATTGAAATATTAAATTTTTAACAAATAGTTGTTATTGTCAGCAACTTATGATAAGATCTAACATCGTCATAAAAATTTATTAAAAAATCTAAATTTGAGGAAGAATTATATTGCATTAAAAATATTTAAAAAGTATAAATACTGTAAATTTAAATATAAAATGGATTAAAATAAAAGTTTAAATGAAAATTTTGATGCTTAAAACATATACTTAGTCAAATATAAATGAAAATACATAATGCTCCTCATTAAGAGATATTTTCAAAAGAATTTTTGAGAGTTTGGGTCAAAATTGTCATGTGAATGAAATGAATGGGAGAATATAAATTTGAAGGCATATTACATCACATCAAGAATTTGAAATGAAAGAAATCTTCAAGTTTAGTAAATGCTGGCCTGGCCCAACTTGTCATGCTTGAAGAACTGAACTAAATACTCTTCTTAATTTGTCACCCCTAATGACTTTACCTGCCACACTGTGTTCCAGTTTTAGGAATCCATTGAAAAAAAAATAAACATTTTAAAATTTTATAAATTTTACTATAATATTCATTTCCTAAACTGAGGTTTTGGGATAAAAAAAGAAATTAACTAGTAAGAGTATAGTCAAGAGATAATTTTTAAAAGTATTTTAAATATAGAATTTAAATATTATTCTCAAGTTGAAAAAAATTACAGTCTCTTAATAATTCATTAATACTTAAATTATATAATCACTTTATTAGGTTAAATTTGCAGGCTTATAATTTTTTTTAAATTTAGTGCCAGTTGGATTTTATATTTATAGTGTTCAATACTTATAATTATATTCTTTCCAGAAAAAAAAAATTATTCTCATAATACAAGGCAAGTAATGCATGGCATTCATGTATTTTTTGTGCATATATGAGTATATAATACTTGTTCATATTTAAATTATCATTGGACTAAATTTAAGTATTTTGAGTTTAAATTTGATTTCAGTTCATTTTGGTTAACATTTTAATAAATTTAGTTGTTAGTTAAAAATATTTAGTTATTTATTTATTTTTATTTAGAGAAAAGTTGTCAACAAATGTTAAAATTTTTTTTTAAATTAATCCAAAAATAATCGAATTTTCTAAATTCACAAAACCTGTGAAATAAATTTAACATTATTAACTCAAATTTGATCAATATGTAACTTTTTAAAATTAAAATGTATAAAATAATACTTTAAATTTTAACATTTTATTCTAAATTTGTCAGTAAATATTTGTATCTAGAAACAAAAATCATAATATATGTGGCTTTACTATGATTCAACAAAGGCAATGCACACATTTTTCAAAATTTTGAACAACAATTCAATGGGACGAGTTTCACTTTATATCAAAGTAGAATTACACAAAATTATCAAATAATTTAAATTTTATTTTAGTTTGAGCAATTTGAGATAAATAGTGGAGGGCAGAATTGAGAAATAAAACATAAGTTTTCTGACCCACCCCATAATTGGGTCAAAGTAACAGATATAAACATATATTTTTTCTAAATTAGTTAATTAATTAATTAATATTATTGTTAATATTATATGGTTTCTAATATTCTAATTCTAGAACAAACCTTTCTTGTCATCTCAATATCTGACTTTTGACTGGCCCCACATTTTTCCTAGATGTAGACTCTCAGTATCCCACGTGTCACTATCCTATAACCCCACTGTCCTTTGCTAGGTCACACTGTCCTTAACCTGTAGCGAATTTACATTTCCACCCTCTAGTACACCACGTGTCAACTAACTAAACACCTCTCCACATTTCTTACAGAATGACGCAGTGCACTCTAGCTTTATCTCCCACTCTGAGATTATTTTCTTCGTGATCTGTTACGAGTCGTTTTTGACCCAAAGCAAAAGAAGCTAATTTGGTTCGCTTTTATTTACACTTGAATGTCGTTGAAACTATCGAATCCAAATTCTACACTTTCCCCAATTTCACACTCTTCACTCTCTGTCACAAATATTTATTAGTCCGTAAGATTTGGATTCCACGCCAAGCGAAGCGACAAGAGAGAGAGGAAACAAGCAGCTCCGATTTCTTCTCTGTTTCCGGTGGCCGCGGCGGCAGCAGCAGCGGTGGCGGTGGTGACGGTGGAGGTGTGATTGGTCATTGCGTTAGGGTTTTTTTGGAGAAATGAAATCTCCGCTTGGTAAGTTTGGATTTAAGCTTCACAAAAGCGATGCTAAGGACAAAAGAGACCTTTTATCTTCTGCTAAGTCGGATGAGCTCGCTCAAGCTGCTGAGGTTTTTTTTTTTCCTTGTAATTTTTGTGATTTTTTTTTTAATCTTAATCTTTGAGCTTAATTGTGTCTGTTTCTTGTTTCTTGGTTTAGGAGTGAAAGATTTTGTTAATCTTGTTAAGTTCCGCTGTAAATCAACAATTTAAGTTTTGGATCGGTGCTACTATGTGTAGCGTTAGGTTGATTGAGTAGTGGATTGCAATTTAGAGTGTAACTAGATTATTAGAAATTTGCTTGCTGTTAGTATGTTTCCAATTTAGTTAGTTGAAATCTGCGCATTTTTGGAAGATTTCAAGTGTTAAGAAGAAGAGTGAACTAGTTAAGGGATTTAGCTTTCGAGAAAATATAATAATAATATAGCTTTTTTACTGTAGATCCTATGGAAGTATAAATTTTTGGTTGAGATTGTTATAGGATTAAACTGGTTGACAGTTTGTGTTGGAAAATATAACATTACATTCTTGCACTCAGGGTTGCCCGTTAACGAAGTATTGTTACTTTTTCTATAATTAGGCTTCTGCATACTTCTTCGCAGATAGGCCTTGTTTGGAATAAATTGTGTGCAAGAGTTCATTGAATTGAATTGAATTCTTGGAAAATTATGTCATGTTTGGCATAATTTCATTTCAAAGTTTGTTTTTGTTTTAATAATTTGAAAGAATTGGATTCTAGCAACTATGAGATGTCCAATTATGAGAATTGAGTAAACAGAATTCAATTGATTTGTATTCTTGCATTTCTTGACTTCCTAGACATTGTGTTATTCAATTTGAAGAACTTTTCTGTTTGTAATGTTGTTTATCTTTGCCTGAAATCTTGACCATTTGATAAGAATCAACATTCAGTATTTACCTTATTCTTTCCTCTGCACAGGAGATGCAAGACATGAGAAATTGCTATGACAGCTTACTTTCCGTTGCTGCTGCAACAGCAAACAGTGCATATGGTAAATGAACTTTTTTCCTTTACTTCTTTCCTTATTTACTTTTTCGTTTTGTTCTTGATCTTACATATTAGTTAGTAGGTATTCGCTGATCTCATATTCAGCTTTTGTCATTTGGAATTTGGCATGCTCTTGTACCCAATGATTTTTTTCCCTTTTGGCTGGTAGCTTGCCAATGAATCGCCAATACTAAAATTTATCGGACCAAAAAATTTTAGTCAAATGTATTTTTGCCTTGACAACAGCTTCATTGACTTCTCTTTATAGTAACATGCTACTATTATTATTGTTTTTTTCAGAAATTGATTATATGGTCATACATGGCCAGGGTTTCTTTATTAAGACCCATGAAGCATTGCTCAAGCTAGGTAAACAGCCTCCTTGCAAATGCTAGAGGAGGGTGCATATATTTGACCCTCCTCAGAGTTTGTAATATTGGAGGCCTCATGCATTTGAGCATGCTCTCTATATGATAATTCTATGGGTTAGGAAGGCCCTTAAAAGTTCAAATTTATTAGATTTAACTGGCTGTGAATGCTATGTTCTTTTGTGTTGTCAACTGCATAATTTTTATATGCTTCTTGAGTCTCTAAATGTTCCAGCTGGTGGTGATATTACTTATGTCATTCCTCAAAAATCTTTCACATGTTGCTACATAAAATTCTTCCATTTAACTCCCATCTCCATTCTCAGAATTCTCAGAGTCGCTGAAAGAAATGGGTTCCTGTCTACTGGAGAAAACTGCATTGCATGATGATGAAGAAAGTGGTAAGTGAAACTGTAAAAAATCATTGATTAGTTGCTTTATTCAATTACTGCAATAGATTTTGGTGCTGTAGCAATTAGCATGATCTCTCAAATTTAGTGGGAAGTTTTTAGTGGTCATTCATTGTTAAATTTGTCAAGTTGCTTTTATTCTGTAATTGTTTGAAATATATATATATATATATATATGTGTGTGTGTGTGTGTGTGTGTGTCTATATATATATATATATATATATATTTGTGTGTGACTGTGTATTATCAGAATAATTCAACTTCAACGGAACCAGATTAGTGTTTTCTTTTTTTGGGTTACAAAAAGATATTTCTTGAGTGCTACATGGGATTATATGGGCCAATAAAATTTCTTAAGTATTCTACGGTTGACATATATTTAAATCTGAAATTTCTTTAATGAAGTGTTGGTCTGTTACTAATGTGAATTGTCACATTTTAGGATTTATGCCCATATAACTTTGGTTCTTGTCACTTGAAATGATTATTTCTGAAGTCAGGAGTGGGTTCTATGTTGAGCTTATAGATTTATGTTCTCTAGATCAATATTTTATATTTGCTGTCTCTTCTTTTTTTTTTTTTTTTTTTTTTTCGCTTTTTCTCGTTGCACTTGTTGTCAATAAATTTATACCTTTTGATGATTTTATATTTTTCCTTCATTACAAAATAGAATGGTTCACACCCCCCTGGTATAACTTGCTGTTGAAGTTAATATATTCTGTTAACACTTGAGGTTCCTGGATTGGTGCACCCTAATTGGCTTTATTAGGTATTTTACTTTTTTTAATTGGAAGGGTCTGCTGCCAGAAGCAGGGGATCTACTACTTAAATTTCAAAATCCATGGTGAACCAATAATTCAATTTAATTGAGAAAATGGACATGATAATTGCTTCAATTTATTTCTCCTCACATAATTTCAATATAGAGATATGTAAATCAGTAGATGACATGTAATTGTCTACTATTTGATTTGCATTTCTTCCTGCCTCCATTTCCAGTTTCATAAATCTATATTCCAGTTGCCTGGATACAGTGGTCAATCTTACAGCTTTAACAATATTTGCATGCAAATCTGAAGTAGTCTAATGTCTTGACATCTTGGATAGGAAGGTGTATGTGTGTATTTTCTTTTGGGTAATTGACAGAGAGGGGTAAGAAAGTGCACCCTTATGATTTAATGAATAACTTGTGGGCTGCTATTATTGTCTACATTTCTCTGCAGGAAAAATTTTGCTAATGTTGGGAAAAGTGCAGTTTGAACTTCGAAAACTTGTTGATCGCTATGTGAGTACTAGCTGTTTCATTGTACTTGTAGCATGCAGTTTGACATCTTTACTGAGAAACACCTAATATTCAATGTGGTTTTGACTTATTCTGGTGATTCAGCGGTCTCATATATTTTTGACAATTACAAATCCATCAGAGTCTCTTCTTAATGAACTCAGGACAGTTGAGGTTTGATCCTACTAATCTCTCTATTTTTTGTTATACCATGCAAGAATTATTTAATAATATATCCTAACTTGACTGCTCTTTAAATTGTTGTTTGTTCTATCGTCCATGTTTCATTATTGTGCCATCACTGCCACAACTTTATAAATTGTTGTGCATCATTAGAGACAATTTCATTATCATATAAGCATAACAGTTTTATGAATGTGTGAATTTTCCTGAATTAGTACAATGCTGAATGATAGAATATTTGGGGATAGTATCTTACCCTCGGTTGCGACCAAAGCATTCATTTTGCAGTGATTGCACTTAAGAAACTATTATGGAGTTCTTTCTTTTTCTCCTGATCTTCCAGAGGAAATCTATGTGCAAATCCATCTTGTCACAATTGATTATATGATCAGTCGGGGAAGATCAGGTTTAGGGATTATCTTTATTTATTTCTCAATTATGAAAATTTAGATTGTTCTTGTACTTTGGAAATTTAGGGTGTCTAGTGTTTTGGACTTCTTTTCATTTTAATCTTCATCAGGGATTTCTCTACAACTTTTGGAAGAGGTAGCCCACAACTGTTTAGAGTGGAGAAAAAGAATCTATGTAATTAACCCCAATTAATTTGGAATTAAGGCTTAGTTGAGTTTAATCTTCATCTGATAATTCTTATTTATAAATTTTACTGTCCATTTATTGTTGATTTATAATTTTGTTAATTAATGATTATGAATCCCATTGGAATCATAGTAGCAGTTATGTAGTCTCTTCCAATATATATGCATCTTTGTTACTTTCTTAGGTTTTTGATAATGGAATTTTTAATATTACTAATTTAAAAGGGCTGGGTGCCTTGTTATTACTCTCCTTTTTCCTCTTTCTTTTTTCTCTGTTTCTACAATAGCTCAGAATACTGTTCATGGCTTCAAAAAAAAAAAAAAAAGCTGCCACTTTTATTCTCTGAGTTCATCTTTTATTCCTTTTTTCTCTTGTTTTGTCTGAATGTTAAACCTCATCTATCACCCATCATAAAAGCATTTAATAAGCCAGTTGACTAACCTCTTCTACATCAGTAAGTCTCTGTTAACAATGCCCAAATGACATTTTTGTGGGGAGGCCCTTCAAAACATAGGCTGCTCCATTATATTTTGAAGTCACGAGTTTCAACAATGGAACTGTTTTCCTTTGTAATTCAAGAAGGTTTCATAACTATGGTCCTTCCAGAGTGCCAAATACTCAAAGCCTCATGAACTAGGACACCCTTTTGTGCTGTGGTGAATCTGCAGCCTTGAAACAATTTCTGTTCTAGGTTTGGTGCATAAGCAATTTTTTCTAGTGCAAAATTTTGAGCCTAGTTTTGTGTAAACCATCTTCATAAAATCATCGGTGTACACTGTTCATGGCTGATAAGCTAGATTTGCGTGATTGCAATAGAGAGTGTAATTTTCAAGTATTCAAATGGATGTTTGAATATTGATTTTTTCTTTTGGTACAATTTTTTAGTTTATCATTTTTCATCTCAAACTACTTGTATGTAGTGTCTGTTTAGCGTCCTTGTTACAACTATTGTTGAGAAAGTTCCCCTTTGAATATTTTGATTAAGAACAATTAAAGAAGTATTTTTCAGTCTCAAGAATGCTTATAGCTACAAGGAAATTTTTAACTACTTTCTAAAGGTGGCTAAAATTGTGCTTCTGTGGCGAATGGTTTCAATAGTAGTGCCACATTTGAGTGTTGCATAGTCAATGAAGAGATACCCCTAAGAATGGCATAGGTTTTATAAGTTCAATTAGAACAGTTGTTGCCTTGCTGAAGAAGGTTTAACATCACCTAGATGCATAGAATGCACTGGTATCAAGTCATTTTGCTAAGGATTTTGCTCAATAGACTCCCTTGCTTTCTCGTGCAGGACATGAAGCGACAATGCGATGAAAAAAGGTCTGTCCTGTTCTATTACTTCAGCTTTTATTTGATAGAAATGAAGTTTCTTCTGAATCTGGTATATGATGTTCAGAAATGTCTATGAATACATGGTAGCACAACAAAAAGAAAAAGGAAAATCAAAGAGTGGGAAAGGTGAAAGTTTTACATTGCAGCAACAGCGAGCAGCTCATGATGAATATGATGAAGAGGCAACCCTGTGTGTTTTCCGGCTGAAATCTCTGAAACAGGGACAGTCTCGTAGTCTTCTCACGCAAGCAGCACGTCACCATGCTGCTCAGGTTTTTTATGTTCCTTGCAGGTTTTTAAAGTAAAGTTCTCTCATTTTTTCCATAACTTGGATAATACGTTTTTTTTTTCCTTTAATTGCAGTTGAATTTCTTCCGGAAGGGACTCAAATCACTTGAAACAGTTGATGAGCATGTAAAAATTGTTGCAGAACAGCAACATATAGATTACCAATTCCGTGGACTTGAAGATGATGGCAAGGAAGATGGTGAAGATGATGATGATATCGACAATACAAATGAAGGGAGGGAACTAAGTTTTGACTACAGAGCCAATAAGCAGGGACATGATGTTTTTTCTGCATCAAGGAATTCAATGGAGGTGAGGCTGATTTTAATAGAAAACATACTAGCAACAACTGCATGCTGTCTTTTTTTTTTTTTTTTTCCTGTTCTGTTTGCTTTGTTATTGTGCATGTTGATCTTGATATGTTATGCAATGTTGTGAACACATTGTCCGCGAGTTTGTACAAAATGCCAGTGCCATATGTTATGCAATGTGGTGTATATTTTACTATGATCTCCTGTTGGGTATGCTCAAATGGATTTTGATAAATAACATTTGCTTTAGCAGGATGGCATTTTGCTCGGAGTAAATCCCTGTTACAAGGGGGATGCATTATATAGGTTTTTGTGATGTAAATTGTTATGGAAGGATTTTATTTTGGATAAAGAATTGATTTATTTCATGGATAAGTATACTTGTGTTGGACAGAAAAGAATGGGAGAGGGACTCCTTGTTGAAAGAGGAACTATTAACATAATGGGTGTGGCAATAATATGGAAGAACGTATGTGTTTCTTAAGAATATGTCCAATGTGGAGGAATTTTACATGAAGAGTTTATCTAAATGGTGTATTTAGCAATGAGGCAGGAATTTTGGATATTTTGCTTTAATTTCTTATACTACCAACCTGTTTGTGTCTTGACATGGTTTCTTATGTCCAGGTCGATGATGACGACCTTTCATTTCCCCAAGCTTCTACAACAGAAAATGCAGAGGTACAAATTTTGTTTTCCTTTTGGCATTAGATCTGAACCTAGTTATTTTACCAGGAATAGTTTGACTAAACTCTGGAAAGTGATATATACTTGAGATTGTTAACTTCACTAATAGTATGCAGCTTCTTTGAATGAGGACTTGAAATTTTTGGGCAGCTTCTTTGAATGAGGACTTGAGATTTTTGGGCTAACTTTGGAAATGCTTTGTATATAGTTTTGATAGTTACCTGCGTAATTGAGCTAATGATTGATTTCTTTTAATGTGCTGGTTTTGAGATTAGATTTGTACATTAGTTGGCAACTGAATATTTGCATCCCTGTGCAGTTAAATCTAGACAAAAACCAAGGGAGTTCCCAGGCCTCGCTTAGGGAGCCTCGATCAGGCAGCCATTCTGCACCAATATTTCCAGAAAGAAAGTCTGATCCAATTGAAAGGATAAGACAGATGCAGTCATCAGCAAGGAAGTCGAACACATATGTACTGCCCACGCCTAGTGATGCAAAGAATCCAATCTCTTCAAGAACAGGTGGTTCAGTTGCTCAAACAAGGACCACAGACCTTAGTGGACGCACCCACAATTTGTGGTATTCTTCCCCATTGGAACAGAAGAAGCAGGATAAAGACCTTGGTGAAAGTCAATCATCAGAGTTAACTGTCCTAAAAGCACGTTCAGCCCATAAAGAGAGCAACAATAACAGCAACTCCACCCTCTTGCCTCCTCCTCTAGTAGAAGGAATTTCACTTCCACATCTTGATATGTATAATGCATCTGATAACAAAAAAATTAAACGACAATCTTTTTCTGGTCCGATAACCAGCAAGGCGTGGTCAGCAAAGCCGGCTTTATCTGCCAGTGGTCCCATCTCCTCTAATGAACCTCCTCAACAAGTTTTTGGAGTACCTTCTCGTGTGACAATTCCTCAGACTACATCTCCAAAAGTATCTCCAACTGCCTCACCCCCCCTTGCATCTTCACCTAGAATAAGTGAGCTTCATGAGCTTCCTAGGCCACCAGGTAATTTTGTCACCAAGCCAGTAAAATCGTCAGCACCAGTTGGTCACTCGGCTCCATTAGTCAGAAATCCTGAGCATTCTGGAACAATTAAGCTTCCATCTGGAGCAGCAAATTGGGCATCACCCCTTCCAATTCCACCTTTGATTGTCCCTCGGAGTTTCTCAATACCCTCCAGCAGCCAGAGAGCGATGACAATACATGTATCTAAATCAGTGGAGTCTCTGCAGGTCCCAGACAAGGCTGATGAAGTTGATTCTCCACCATTGACACCTATTTCCCTTGCAAACCTCAAACCTGTATCACCTACCATATCTGAATTGGTTCCTCATTCCGGTCAAATTAGAGGTAATCTGATCTCCGTCCCTCTCTGTTTTGATGCTGCTATTCTTGACTCAAACGATCGTTTCTTCTGCAACAATACATGCACGAGTCAAGCTGATTTTGTTATTTATATGTTGACTTAACATTCCTTCTTGGAATTGCATTTGATTGATTAAAATTTTTATCATTAATAGGTTGCACAAACCAAAAGGAAATTTTGTTGTCCACTTGGAATTAAGAAAAAATTTCCTACTTGTTCAATTGTCCAAAGTCAAAAGCCTCCCTGCATGGAAAACTGATGCTTAACAGGGTCCAGTTGTGCCTAATGAATTTGGACAAAATCCATTGCAGCCCCACTTGCAGATAGCGTTGACTATATTGGGGTTAGCCGCTTGTTAGTTGACTGGCACTGCGTTTGTTTGAATGATGGAGCACAAGTCTGTGTCACATATTTTCTTTCCAGTATCAACATATGCATCTATTTCATAAATCATTTTCAGCTGTAGTTCTTAATTTGGTTTGGGTTTTCATAAGTGTGACATAAAAGAGGGTTGGAAAAAATGTCTAGCAGTGCATAATAAGATTTACTTCTGAATTATTTTCAAGTCATATTGTCAATAAAAGAACTAGATTGGCATGAAACATGTATGATATACTAGATTAGAAAGGCTCAGCCTTTTTCTTATAGCTATAAATTTTATTGGTTAATCGTACTTGGTTTTGTACATGTGGTTAATGGTAGAATTTTGTTTCTGATGGCAAACCTCTTCACTGAATGCAGGTGGGAGCTGATATCATTCAGGGGTGAGGTGAAATCTCTAATATTTTTTTGAGACTGCTTGATGCAATTTGTTTTTTTCTTTTTTGGTCTCATCGTCTTCAAGCTCGGCTCTGTAAATAGAATGTTTCTATGCATTTAGTTTCTCATCCCAATTTTTGTTCGTGGCATGATTTATTTTGATGAGAACTAAGCTCCACGTAATTGTGCATTATTACACGTCTTGTATATCATCAATTAAGAAATTTTGTTTTTTTGGTTTCAACTTTTTGTTAAATTTTCCCCGCGTCATAATCTCTAATCCAGCTATGATTTTCTGTTATTTAGTCTGCTATTATCGATAGAGTAAATGTATTTTTGTCACTTCATACTTTATTCCAATCATAGATGTTTGCATGGCTAAATGCATAGTCTGCTATATATAATTAACATTTGACATCAGCTATTTTTACTTAATTAAATTTTGTCAACCTAATGCAATGTGCATTTTTTTTAACGTTGTCTTATTATTCTTAACTAAATATTTTAAAGTTGTGGATGGATGATGTTCGTGTTTTCATTGCTGTCCATCTATCCTAATATATGTATGCATATTAAAGGGTATGTTTAATTCTGAAGGAGAATTTGTCAGCACCATAGAAAATTCATAAGAACAATGCTTTCAAGCATAAGTCACTATTGTTTTCCTCTTTGTTCTTTTATTTTCCATTACAATATGCATTTCATGAAACATTTCACTTTTATTTACTGTGTTCTCAATTTATATCACAGCCAAAATAGGTAATTGAATAATAGATGCAAAAGGATGCTCCACCTAATATCTAGGGAGAGGATCATACAAGAGAACTAATGCCACTCAGTTCTCAAATTCCTGTGCAAATTGTGTGGAAATGTAAATTTGAAATGGGGTGGACAAATTAAGGTTTGAAAGGTAAATGACCTAATTTCAGAAAAATATACCTGGATTTGCAGTTCAAATATGCAGTTAAAGTCATCTGGGTCGGCAGTGAGGAGCGGGCTAAATTTGATCGTTGGGAATCATGATTTTAACAATCGGTGTCGCCCATCCTCTATAGTTAACATTGCACAATGTTAACTATAGAGGATGGGCGACACCGATTGTTAAAATCATGCACAATGTTCCCAGCATCAATAGATAATTTATAAAATCAAAAGTTACATTTTAATGTTCACTGCTAAAATAGACTCATCTTACTGTGAAGCTAAAAGTTTTTTTTTTTTTTTTTTTTCATTTAGTTGGAGTGGTTAATTTGTAACACCACAAATGAAAAATTAAAGGGAGATGAGAGTTCAATTCAATCCTTGGTCTCCACAGTAGATGTTCACACCTTTAACCACTTGGAGGCTAAAGTTTAACTCTTAAAAAAGTTGGGTTACATCTCAAATAACATGAAAATATTTTGCTCAACATAAGAGGAATTTTTCATATCTACACTAAAATCAACATATACTAGAACTCATTAGTGCATATTTATGCGGATATTAAGAAAAATAAATATTAAAAAATTAGTGGCGTTACTTGTTGAATTATGATAATTTTTACATTATAAAATAAAATCGCCCACCTGTAGCCAACAGAAATAAGCTCGCCCATTATTTTGTTTGCCCCTGAATGCTAAATCAATATATATATATATATATATTTATATACACACACCACTTTGCACGTGATTTTTTTTTTTATTAATAGACTCATCCTTTATAAAATAAAAATTTAATTTTGAATTTAAATATTTTAACATAATCACTAATTATTACAAAATATATTTTTTTTTTTGAAAATAACAAAACACACGCACACACTAGGTTATATAAATTTTTAAGAAACCATAATAGTAATTAAGTATAGAAATAATTTATTTTTTATTTTTTTTTATGAATCATGAATTATTAATTTAAATTTAAATAAAAATAATAAGCTTTTTACCCAACATTTTGTTTTTATCAAAAAATTTAATATTTTCTAAAAATAATAAATAAAGTTATAAAAAAATATATTTGTAAAAGATATATTATTATTTTATTCATTTAAAAAAGATACCATTATTAATTTAATATTATAATCTTAATAAATTTTCTAGAAGTTATACTTTGTCTTTTTCTATTGTAGTTAATCGTTATGCCAACAAAAATTTTTTTAATAAATTTAATTTCTCACCAAATTTTAATAATTTTTTTAAAATAGTAAAAATCCTATTTTATCAATATAGCAATCCAATAATACAATTTTAATTATTACAATCTTAATAAATTTAAAAATTTAATAATTATAAATTATTAAACTTATTGTTTTAAAATTTATTTTCAATAAAAATTTTAATATTTTTAGAAATAACATATGAAGAGTATAACAATTATTCTCTTAAAAAATTATTTTCTTATCGAATTTTAGTAAAACTTTTAAAAATAATATAAGTACTATTTTGTCTACATAACAATCCAATATTTTAAATTAATACACTTGTGATTTATTATAGTTTTAATAAAATTTGCACTTAAACAATTATATATTATTTTTTTCATTATTTTTTTAGCGTTAATAATTTATTTTGCTTTAAAATAATTTTATAATATATTTTCTATTTTAGTTGATAACTTTTTGAAAAAAATAGTATGATTTTACTTAATAATTAGATAAAAAAATATAATAAATTTATTTTTAGTTCTTTTACTATTAAACTTTAATTAAATATACTGAAGATAATAAAATTACTATTTTATTTAAGCTACATAAAAACTACTCTCAAAAAAGTTCATTCTTTATTTCTTGGGATAAGGGTCAAATTACACCCTCAACTTTATTTCAAAGTTCATATTTGACCTTTATACTTTTTGGTCCCAAACATGACCTTTTTCTTTCAAATTTCGACTATATTAGATTGTTTTTTTAAAGAATTTTTATAGTTAAATCATATAGATTTAAAAATATTTAATTTTAATAGTTGATTAATAAAATTTAGTTCAAATAACAAAGATAATTGATGAAATTTCTTTCAAAATGTATATCCATAATATTTTTAAAATATTTAAAAAATTTTAAGTTTGTAGAAATATTTTTTATTTTTAAAAAGTTAAAAAAATTATTTTCCATAGACTTGAAGATTTTTAAAAAATTAAAAATTTTACAACCAAGTGAGATACATTTTTAAAAGATAAAATTTTCCTATAAAGTTAATTTTTTTTAAAAAAAAATTAAATTCTAAAACTTTTCTATAGATTTTAAAATTTTTATAAATTTTAAAAAATTTAAAATATTACAATCAAGTGATATATATTTCAAAACATTAAAAAAAATTTAAATTTATTAAGAAATTTCATTAATTTTTCTCGTTAGTCGAACTAATTTTTATTGATAAAATATTAAAATTAAATTTTTCTTTGATTTATAGCGCTTAATTGCAACAATTCCTTTGAAGAAGAGCTCATTATATAAACTTGAAAGAAAAGGATCCTATTGTGACAAAAAAAAAAAAAAATCAAAAACAAATTTTTAAATAAAGTTAAATAACCACCAATATATTAGACCTTGCATCTAACATTATGAAACATGATTTATTAGGAGTGAGTATTCGGTCGGTTTTGAATTTTTTTTATCGAACCGAATTAACTAAATAAAAAAAATGAAAATTGAATCCAACCAACCCCGAAAATCGAACCGAATTGAAAAATCAAAGATTTTACGATGAAAACTGAACCAACCGAGCCAAACTAATTAAATTTTTAGAAATATTAATTATTTTAATACTTTTATATTAAATTATTATACTTTTTAAAAATAATTTTTATTAATTTTGATTAAATGATTTTAAATTAAAATATTATTTAAAATTGTCATAAATGTTTGATTTTTTTTTTTTTGTCAATGGACCTTTATACATTTTATAAATGCTACATCGCATCTTTTATTTAATTTTGAGTAAATGTATATTTGTGCTAAAATTGTCATCTGAGTGATGAAATTGTGATTTTGTTTTGCCAAAATTAAAGGTTTGCTTTATAACTCATATTCACATTTTTTATACATATATCCAATAAAAATATATTTCATCATTTATCAATTTTAAAAATTAATAAATTAATTATTTCTTACTAATTATTAAGCATATTTACTATTTTTATATTAATTAAAAACAAAATTATACATAAAAAATTAGTTTTTAAAAAATATTTGATTTCAAATGTTTACATTACAAATTTTGCATAATATTTGATTGTGAGTTTATTAAATAAAATTTTTTTTATTATATATTTATTCTTTATGTTACATATTTATTTTTCATAATAATTTTTTAAGTTCCGAAATTAATTACAGATAAAATTTTGGACTACATTGTGCATTTTAAAAAGCTGAAGTATTTGTTGGAAAAAAAAAAACAAAAGGAAAAGATATAGCTGTTGATTTTGGTGCTGGATTGGAGTGGCCTAGCGACAGCAACCGTAGCACCATCGCCACAACCACCACCCACAATTAACTCAATCCTCCAATTTCCCAGTCGTTTGCTTCAGAATCTTCACACGTCGTTTCTGCTCTCCTCAAACACAAGCCATCATCTTAATTATAGACCTTCAATTTCCACTACTCGCTTCCTTCCCGATGAAACTGCTGCTTCAAATGAGTTCCTTGCATTGTTTCTTTGATGGGTTTTATTCAATTTAATTAATGGTTTCATGTGTTTTTGTATTTGGATTTTACTATGAATATATTTTTAAACAGCTACAGGGTGAACCAAAGAATGTAAATTTTGGACCAACATATATTGGTTCAAGTGGTAAGAAGTTTGAATTCTGGTCTCAAATTTAAATTTTATGTAGTGAAAATGGATGCTTGGAGAGTTTTAGTTCTTTGTAGATCCACTCGACTTAATGCCGAATTAGTGCTTTGTTCTCTTGTGGTTCATCCAGCTCGACGGATACTACTGGAGCATCATATAAAAAAATGTAAATTTTGGAATTCATTATTATTATTATTTTTTTTTTTAAAGATTAGAATTGAAAAGGTTTTATCTTTAACAGTGTTTTCTTTTTAATTCAGAAAATTCACTCATTGAGTCATTTGCTTCTAGTGATAGTTTCGTAGAGGAAGCAGCTAGTGGTGCATCTGCTGCTAAATCTTTGTGAGCTGACGTAAAATTATTTTTTGTAGATTAATGAATTGCATCGTCTTTAGGATGTTTAATTTCGAATGGTTTGCAGTTATTTGAAATGAGTGAATTTCAATCTGAGCTTGAAGCCTGGTAGAGGCTGAGGATATTATTAATATAGACCTTAGAGACTTGGTCTCAGGACTCAGGACATGCACTATATATGCAAATTGTATTCTTTAATGATTCAAAGCGGTGTTTTTGTAACAGACGCAAGAACTGAAACAATTATTATAAATGGGTCGGCTCCTCGTATGTGTAGTTACCTTCAGAGTTTCACTAACCTATAAGAACATGAACACTGATTGCCCTAGCGTGTGAATTCTCTATTTCCATTCTTCATGAAAGTGTTTGTAGTTAATATGAAACACTTTGTACATGTGTTACAAATGTAGCCATCAAATATAAATTTCAGAGTATGCAGGAAGTTCCTACCTTTAAATATTGAGTGATCACTTTGCATATATATTATATTACAAATCTGGCTATAAAATATAATATACGGTCGTAGGCACTCTGAGACATAAATACTATGAATTGATGTACATTTGGACATGGTTATGATCGAAGAAATTATAGGAGGATATTCAACATGTTATTTCAGCAAAATCTCTCTGGATTTGCAGTTCAAATATGCAGTTAAATTTATATGGGCCTGCCGCAAGAAGCTATTTATTTTATTTTTTTTTCATTTTGGAATCATGAGTTTTGTTAAATATGTAACATACATATAATTTAAAAGAAATGTTTGTAATCAGTGTTACATTTTAATGTTCACTGCTAAAATAGGCTCATTCACTATGAGGCTAAGTTTAATACTTTTTAAACATTGGACTATATCTTAAATAACATGAAAATATTTTACTCAACAAAGAGGAAATTTCTCTTGCCTACCACTAAATAAAGCCATATGGTAGAACTCATTAGTACATATTTATATGGATATTTAAGACATATTTAGAAAATTAGTGGGCGTACATGTCGAATAGAATAAAATTGTCCGCCTGAAACTAATAGAACCAAGCGCCCCCCTTATTTTATTTCCCCCCTGAATGCTAAATTCATTCTGTAAATGATTCACAATATATATAACTTAATTAGTTAATAAGGTGAATTTGGTAGTTATTTAAACCTTAGATTATTTAACTATTTTTAGTTACATCCACCATTATGAAACATGATTTACCATGTTTTATATTGAGTAGTTGTAGATTTGTTTTCTTTTTTTCTTTTAATCAAAATGTTGTTCTAGATTAATTAAGAGCATTTGAATCCTCCTTTTTACATATTTTTCTAAATTAATTTCACTTGCATAAAATGGTTACTATTCAATATGAATAAAAAATTTTACGAATTTAAATGGCTAGAAAAGTGAGCATTTAGATCAATTATCAATTTGACACAATAAAATTTAAGATCAACTAAATTATTTTTAAGGGTGTATTTGGTATAAATAAATTTCACAAAATTTTATAAAATTTATATGCAAATGTAAGTGATTGTGTTTGATTTAAATGAAAGTTTGTAAATTTTATTTCCAATTCTAACTTTTTAATTTTGGGAATTGTTTAATATTAAATCAAATTCTAAGAAATTATTAGAATATTCAAATGAATTCAATTTATAAAATATTTATTTAAATCAATTTATTTAAATCAAACATATTTCATTAATAAAAATTCATTTGCAAATGAATTTTTATTTAAAATTTAAATGAATTTCTTAGAGGAATTGAACAAAAGAAGCGTTAAAATAAACCAATCGAAATAACTCGAGTATTGTATTTATATTTTTATGTGGCTTTATTAGTTTTTTTTGTACAAAATAGAGTTTTCCACTTAATATAAATATCAAAAAACTTCAAATGTGCTATTGATAAAGCTGTTAAGAAAATAGCAAGGTTTACTTTTTTTTTTTGAGCAGCAAAGTTTACTTTTGAAAAACAAAAAGAGCCAATTTAGGATTAATAAAGAATAAAAAAGGAATAAACCATATTTTCCTCCTGCACTTTTATTGTTTTTAAGATTTACCCCCTACACTTTTATTTCTATACATTGAATCCCTGCACTTTTATTTTCGTTGAAATTAAGTCCCTCTGTTAACTTGAGCCTAACGGTGTTAAAATAAAATATCTGTTTTAGTCCCTATAATTTTTAAATATGTCTAAAAAATTTGCATACTTTATTTTTTTATTTTCTTAATC